>JAUUEB010073848.1:0-15647 GCA_032362205.1 Clione limacina | reverse complement strand
GTTAAGCAGGAATGTATAAGGTATCTGAACACCTTGGTATTCAAACGCCAAAAGGAAACATATTTGTACTAAAGTTACAGATCATATTGGCATATTCACTTTTTTGCAATTGGTTTCATACATACGAATAATCAATCCAAATTAAGGAGTGTGTAAAAATAATGGTGAGTTGGTTATGATGCAAACAAATTTCTTGTCCAGTGCAGACTACACATCAGCCAACTGGTCTCCACAACTGAAGGTGGTCCTGACAAGTTGGCTTGCTATGATGCAGACTGTAAATCAAAGAACTTCTCCAAGATAGCCTTGATCTTGGCCCTGTGGCAATGCTGGTAAACTAAAACTAGTGTATTATTTGACAAAGAATTAAAACTTGATTAAAGATTTGAATGCAGGCAATAAAATGAAATTGAGCAACAATTATTGTCATAATTACTGGGTGTCACAAAAAGAATAGCGCATTTCAAACTTAAAATTATACTCAAGTCTCTCTGATTTCAGCTCCAACATAAAAATACCATATAATTCTTCAATTTTTATGACAAATGACACCCAATAATTGAATATTCAAATTGCACATAACATTTGATTATTAAAAAAAGTGCTAAACATTTTTGCATCGAACATTTGAAACGATTTAACACTAATTGCTTAATGTCTCACATATACATCAGAACAAAATGAAAAATTACCCACTCTTAACATAACAATCTGTTATGTTTTTGTCCCTTGAAATCAGACCATACGCATACTGTTACATTTGCTATCTTAGAGGTGCATCTTCATCTCTTAAACTAAGTATCAAAAAGAATTTTTTGACAAAAAGCTTTAAAAGTTTCTGTGCTAGATTCATAATGAAATAAATATCAAATTTACAAGAAAGAAACTCAAGGTGAAACCAATAAAGCAAAGATGGTAACATTTTTGGGGTTTTTAAATATTATATTCGATCAGAAAATGTTATTCATGCCCTTGATTACTATTCGGTTTAATTTTATAAATTATGTTCTTAAGTACCATGCATACACTTGTGTATAATCCACAATTGTTCACCCCTAAAACCATCACTCGAGTATACCTACAGATTATTCATCTGCCATTGAAATTACAGGCTAATCTTGTCATAAAAATTGATCTGAAACGCACCAAACTGTTATGGGGTTGTTTACCTTAAGAAATTCAGAAGGGAAATCACTACAAAAACAACCAGATGCATAGAGCATCACATTTAAAGGTCACACTCTGCAATTTTAATCACAGTGCCAGCTAATCACTTTAACAACAAACCACACAGCGCGCATAACATGAGACAAAAATAGATAGCATCATAAGCCTTGTAAATAGTTGCCAGGGTGAAATCATGATTTTGATTTAAATTTCTAGATTTTGCTTTGCTCAACCGTTTGATTAATTCTATTTTGTTAAATGTGATCTCTTTTACTTTTTTTGTTAAAACTAATTATAAAAAATATATTCTGGTCGTATGATATACGTTAAAAAAAAATATCTTCACTTTTAAAGAGACCATTCAAGCAAGTTTGGCTCAGCAATAATCCTTGTTTGGTGAAAAGATTACATTTTGACCTTCTTAAAGTTTTGCATTTCTCAAAAAAAATAACACAATCTTTCCAAAGAAAATTCCTCTCATTACTTCAGAAATTATCTAGAAAAATTTAAAAGTAACATTTAAACCAATGCCATTATGAGAGGCACAGTTACAACAACCCTAAAGATCTTTTGGCAGAAGAGTAAATCAACTTTTAAAAGGGGTTGCTAAAGCCAAATATCCCTACCATGGGGAAACATCGTTGAAATGCTATAAAAAACATAATGTTTTAGATATTGTAACTCATAATATAAATTACGCTCAGAGATTGTAATTTCACTGTAAATGGTTCAACCCACCTAATGGATTCTTGAGGTGGCAGCCGAGCCCTGCTTTAAAAGATTACATACTCAAACTTCACAAGTATGCAATTAAATCAATAGCCATTCGTTTCAAAAAAAAGTAAGCATGTACCAACAAATTTATCTATGAAACCTTATGTTAACTCTTTTGGTTTAAAGTTAAAATTGAATATCAGGATTACAAATTACAAAAACACTTTCATGTAGGTCTGAAAAAAAGGGTTAATATAAACCTTCAGTGAAGGCCAGTTTACAAGTATCTGAAGTTATAACATGCTTATTTTAAGGAGAATAGCAATGTTAAACTTAAAAGGTTACATAAAAGGAAGAACAACTTCAGACATCACATGTCACTACAAACATTAAATAGAATAAACTCTCAAATTGTGACCATAATTCAATAATTAATCTTGATGGTTTTGTCAAATTGCCTTTTCACTTTTAACAAAATTTGTTTACGCATACAAACCATGTTATACCATGTTGGAGAATCCAGCCTGCTGGTTGAGCAAGGAGGCGGAGGAGACAAACGAATAAGAGTGTCTATCTCCAGCATTCCACTTCTCAAACCGAGGCCAGAAGACTATCTGTGCACATCCAAATCGTAGGTGTGGATGGGAGAGAAAAAACTAAAATTAATACTGATTCCACTTAAGAAGGAATTTAGGCTGAAAGAGTAAGTTACTCTAAACACAGAATGAATGATCATTAAGGGTCTATATTTATAAGACAACAGCATTATGCACAAACAATAATATCACTCATTTTATTTACAGAACATCAAATCTATAACATTTTGAGGTTAAGAAATTAAATTACCTCACAAAATATAAACATCAATACCTGGAAATAAAGTTAGAGCGAGTTCAAAACCATGAGTTGACTGACAATATAATTATCTCTAGATCGCAAAGGATGTCAAACAAATATTTTCTAAAGCAAATGGGAATTGCTTTGAAACTGTGCAGAATACTAACTTTTCATGTAACATATAAAAAAGGTCACAGTGTCAATTCTGCAACATAAACATGAAGTCTAATCACATGTATCTTAACCCCTATTCAAAGATGAATCTATTTAGGAAGATTTTCATTAAAAGTTAAAGTTGGAATGAATGGAAAACACAGCCATCTTTGAATCTTTTTACTTTTCAGAAGATTTGTTTTCAACCTCCTCGACATATCTCAGTATGTTATCTTTAAACAGCAATTTGTGCGTGGGAAGAGACAACACTGATTGTAGAATTTCATAATATAACATTATTATCCATCCTTCATATTTCATTAGTGCACATGTGGAGCCTTCAGTCGGTGGTGCATCCCGGAAGCCACTACATAAAACAGTTGGATGATATATAATTTTATGATAAAAATTTGTGGAGTCAACTTCGTCTCAGCGTGACATACAGGAAACTGTTGCTTAAAGGAAGTTGTTCGTTGGATTCTGCAGAGAAATTAATATGAAAAATGTCCCGCGTTCGTCGGTTCTAAATTCCTAATTTCAGTGCTATTGTGGTTATTATCACCTCCAATAAATTGATGACAATATTTTAAAGTATAATAACATAATAAATTTATATACATTTAAGTAACATTATAAAATTTGTCATGAACAGAATCATTGTACAAGGATCTTAGTCTTAATAGTAAATAGAGGAAGCAAACAGAAGCAAAACGTGTGAGCAATGTTTTGCAATATCTTTACGTCCCCTGTTGCTATTGCTTCGTTTTTCATATTTGAAATTATTTGGTTCTTGTAAATCAGCGGCAGATAATGAAAAGGTAATGTTCCTCAATATATTCGAGCAAATATATCAAACGACAGTATCCAGTGTATTCTACATGACAGCAATCTGCATTCTTCTCTTTTTTGAAGAATAATTATTTGAACGGCAAGATACTAGCTCGCATATCTTTCGAAAATTTAATCCACAAAAACGCACAGTAATATTATTGTTATAAAGTCAAAAGTCAAAAGTCAAAAAAACAAACGTAGTAAATAGGTAGTGTCAATTTTTTTCCTCATTTTTACATGAAGTAAACAACAAATAACAGATACATTAATATCCTCCATCAAGTCCATAATGCAACATTATGATAATAATATTGTACTATATCATCAAAAATAAATAATTTTGAGATTAATAATAATAATAATAATACTAATTTTATTGCCATATTGTAAAATCATAATCATTTACAAGAGGAAGTTGTCCTGGTGTTGTTACATTCACACATCAACTATATATAGATACTTTCATACAAAAGTAAAATTATATACATAATAAATATAACATATAGTGAGCATAATCATAATATCACAGCTATTCTAATTACATCCAGACCGTTACTGTTGTAAACACAGGCACGCACATGATAAAAAAAACAAAAAAACATGAATGTGAGCATAAACATAATATCACAGTTATAGTAATCACTACCGTACCCTTACCCTCTCTAACTGCAATATAATATAATAACGATTAAGATGGACTAACAACACATTAAAGCCAAGATACACTAAAAAACAATATACATAAAAAGTGATCAAAACAAATTTATATATTTAACAAAACTTCTCTAGCTTGATATCACAGTGTATGGTAAATATAGCTTATAATCGAATTAATGTATATAGTGTTGATTCACCCTTTATGAAGAGACTCTTCGCTAATTTGATTTTGTCAAATTATAATTTTGATACTATTAATATCAGTACTGTTGATAGGAAGATACTAGTAAGACACATGAAAAACCCGAAAAATATTGTGATGTTAAAACCAAATAAACACAGCTTCATGAATCCGTACTGTAAAAATCCGCGAAATAAGCTGCTTGACTAATTTGAAAACAGGCAAGTCTGAGTATTATCATGCTGTGAGCGTTTCCTTCTCCACCATTAAAGATATGTACACAGGTTGTTTTGATTAAGGACTTTTTGTCACAGATGGCTAGTGTGAGACGATTCTGTTTCTGCTTTTTTATTGGTACATTTTCTTTAATGTTTATAGGCAAGCATTAACACAAGTACTAACTGTGTAAAGGATAGTTTTGCAAAATTTAATTTGGAAGAAATAATCGAAACTTATTCGTCTAACTAAATTATCCTTCCAAATTAAAATGAAGCTAGGAGGGTGTATAATATGTAGAAGATATGCTAGATAAATTATAAAAAAAAGTATAGGATGCATAATGTAAGATGTACAAGATAATATATCATGTGAAAGAAGTATAAGATAACATATAAGATGATTAGAATGTAGAAAATGTATAAGATACAGATGATGCACTAGCGCGTTTGCCCAGCGTTGCTCAATATAACACTTTCAAAGGTTTGTAACCACCATCTCGAATAAAGATTTTTCTCTCACACGAAATACACACACCAGCTTATAAAGTATATAATAGTGTAAAATTCCGTTTTCTTACGTGCGTGCGTTTTTAGTCTGGCAGCGCTTGTTAGCTTTTATAATCAGCATGAATGCTCTTTTGGAAAAAAATGATCAATTAAATACATAGTGAAATATACAAAAATAGATATCAGAGAATGTATCAATTAACGCAAAATACTTGACTGCACGCCTTGGTATATGTCTACAACAACATGCCAAAGTGTTGTGTCGTTTGAGACAAAACTGTAAATGTCATCCCGGTACACACACACAAACACACAAAGTCACAAACACACAAAGTCACAAACACACAAAGTCACAAACACACAAAGTCACATAAACACAAACACACAAAGTCACATACACACAAACACACAAAGTCACATACACACAAACACACAAAGTCACATACACACAGACACACAAAGTCACAAACACACAAAGTCACATACACACAAACACACAAAGTCACATACACACAAATACACAAAGTAACATACACACAAACACACAAAGTCACAAACACACAAAGTTACATACACACAAACACACAAAGTCACAGACACATAAACACACGTTCAATCTTGTTATGTAGACAAGAGGAATATAAGAAGCTTAAAATGTATTATACGTTTAAAACTCGTTGACGTTTTTCAGTGAAAAAACCTCATCTGTTTCTCAAGCTCGCTCCCCACAGGCGGCCCATATTAGAGAAGGAAACCACCCAGTTATGCATAGCAAGATGAGCTGGTTTCTTATTACTTATTTACTAAGTTTCTTTGCTAACATCTCACTTGTAATTACGTTAATGGTCTTATTTCTGTTTGTGCTTGATTAAGTGTTCCTTTTTTACCGAATAAAGATGTTTGGGTAGTTCCCAAGACAATCCAAGAATGTTTCCATTACGGAAACGAGTTTGTTCTAACGTCTTTCTTTTGAACACCTCCACGTAAAATGGCAATTTACCATTTTTATGGTTACCTACATGGTTATGCATTTGTTATTCGTCACTGTATGAGCATTGCTCATTTTTATAATATCATATTTCTTCAATTTGACTTTCTAGTCCAGGCATTTTTACATCACTTATTGGTAACTAAGATAATTGGCTAGTCATTATACCTTTTACCCTCCCCACTTCATGCATTGATTCGTTTTCACCACACAAGTTATAACACTAAAATGGCTATTTATATTTCTGATGTAACGTATATTTATATTGTGGGGTGATCATTTAACACACTGTCACTTTGGTGATCATTTAACACATTGTCACTTTGAAGGAATCTTTGGTAGAACCGAAGTAGTCAACAATAACTTTTCAATAGAGAAGAGTATTCGGCCACTACCCGAGATAAGATATGAAATCATGAAAACTCTGCGTAGATATAGGTTAGATATATTTGTATTCGTAGATATAGGTTAGATATATTTGTATATATTAAAAGTGTTGGGAGGTCCTAATACATTCTAAACCTTATCGACTATAGATATCTCACACCTTATGATAACTATCGGTGGCTATATCACACTTGAAACTTAAACACAACAAGAAACATTTCGAAACTTGGCACAAGCATGAATGGGTTTCATCTGATTATTTGCCTCGGTATGCGTTTTGCGTAGATGTTTCCGAGATACGAACACCCTACTCCTTCAAAACTAATAAATCTCCACAATAAAGTATGTGTGAAAACTGATGGCTTTAGCTGTCCTATTGTTGTCTTACACACGAGTTGAACGCTTTTCATATTTCACCACCTCTGAAAAGAATACTCGAGTGTAATTATTGGCTTTCGAAATATTAAAAGAAGTCCCTGTTTTGTAAAGAAGGATATCCCCCTTTTGTATTTTTGAACGTTCTCGTATTTCATTCAAACTTTTCAAGTCAAACGTGAACCTTTCATAAACTTGTTAGTGTAAATAGCCAACCTTATCATGTTGGGGTTATTGGGTGCTTTGCGCTTTGTGTTAATTGTCGAAAGAATTGCTTTGTGAATATTTTTCTTTTCTTTTAGGAGTTGATTCCACTACCAATAATAGTTTCACAACGTCCTCCATTGTGTAGACTCTTTAAAGGCTTCAGACCGTTCTCCAGAACAAAACGTATGGTTCAGGCTCTGATGCCTTTCCACAACCATATCTGCCATGTGTAAAGACAAGATCTCCGGCGTTCATATCGGGTGACTTGCTCTGTCCTGCAAGACGGAGGTCGTTATCTTCTCCGGAGTTAAGATCTTCTCAGACCACACGGAAATTATTCAATCTAGTTTATCTCGTCAGTAAAGTCAGAGCTTCCATTGGGTGGTCTCTAGTTAACGCCTTATGGCTGTCTCATCAACCGTTTTGGAAAACAATGTAGCTACACACTCCACTGCCTTCCAAAACGTTAGATGAGACAGACTCGGTTCTAAATGGTCTGTGGATTCACTTAAGCCTACCAATTAGGTCTGAGGCGACACTTTAATTTACTGTCTTTACGAAGCAGAATTATTAGACGTCAACATAGTATGGATATTCGTCTTTTATGAATGAACGGCACACCGATCAATTTTCTATAATGACCTTTTTCAATGACTTTAAAAACAACCCATCAGACCCCCCACTAACCCCAAAACAGTTCATCATCGCCCAAAACAGACTACAATAAATGTGTCATAACATAAACTTACATCGGCATAATGCATGAGCTATTTTAATGATTTTTTGGCAAACAGTTCTTTGTCAATGATATTATAATGGCTGACTTTATTACATTGCATAAACCAGGCAACTTTAAAGTCACGCTATGTAGTCGTACATTGGAGGTACCAAACACAGCTGATATAAAGACATCTTTTGCGCCACACTGTCCATGACAATACTATTATCACATTTACATTTACACAGAAATATAAAAGTAAAGTGTAGAATATTCCAAGGTGTTGTTCCTTAAATTTTGGAAAATGATCCAATTATATTAATGACACTATTATACAGAGTTACCACCTTAGCTACAGACGTTTATTACGGCATTTCGAATCGTACAGTATAATGGGGATACGGGGATACACATACCCATTAGATTATATTCAATGCCATTGGAGGTACTAATGTTTTGATTATGGGATCTTTGATATACTCTTAGAACTCTCAGAGCGATACTATAAGACGAGTTGACTTCGTTCGAGGTAAAAAAAAAAAGAACGATAAAAACAAACACATACTAAACCAGTATATTAAGGGCAGACATATTTACATATTTTAGTCACTGTGAATATATCAAAGGCTTGACAGATTCGAAAGAGTCTAGATTCATATCTCAGAAGAGATTTTTTCTTGACGATGATTCCTTTGTGTCGCTTAATGTCTCTTTGTGGCTTCATCACGGTTTAGACACGGAAACTAGGACAAATGGGAGATAGACACTGATCATATGACATTGTATTAGATTAGATTTAATTCCATATAGTCAGCTCTTTATTTAAAAAGTCCCTAGTAGATGTATGTACTTGATGAACTCTGTTTAAATGTTATGCTTTTTGTAGTCCAATTCAACAAACTTCGGGCTGAATTTCATGGTAAAAATTTGATATTAGATTGTAATAGATAATGCATTCAATTCTATGCTGCTTTTTATCTCAAAATATACAAAGATTTATGATTTATGTACATCAAAGGGAAAAAGTTCAAATAAAAATAGAACTTGAATACAAAGGAAACAAACCTAAGAAAACAACGAAATATAAAATCTCAACAGGCACATCACAGGCAAATTATATTTCTACCACTAAATGACAGACATTGTTACAAAGCTTGTTTCTGTTTTCGATTATAATTTAATTTATGTTATTTACATTTAATGTTAAAAATATATGAAGAATTGGAGGTCTTTCACAGTTTATAATACTTTGTTCATTCTCTTCCGTTTTGTTTCCTTGTCTTGTTTTGTTAATCTTCTACTGTTTTCTTTTCGTTCCGCGACTCTTTGAATCTGCCTTTTTTCATCGGCTCACTTTTCAAGCACCAGAAAGCTGTCATTGTTTTTCGGAAGTTACTTTCATCTTTACATCCAAGTAATAAAAGTCATAAAGGCTATCACAATTTCTATATTTAAATACAAGTTATGTTTATATCTTTTTCTTGAAACTTTATCATTTTATTCAATCGAACGATCCCCCATGTACAAAGACCACCTACACTTGAGAAACAATATGTTTACTATGTGCGCATGCGTTACATCGTTGGGGATGCAGACTTCAGTGTTGTTTTATGAATTAATGAACTCAAAATAGTCTCGTCATCTTGTGGATTTTTGCAAGCTATGCTTCATAAATTTCTATAAGCATGAGTGAATAGTTGCTGGAATGCGCGATTTTTTCAATTTCAAAAGCAAACATGTAATGAATAATTGAAGGAAGCGTCAACTGTGAGAAATTTGCTTTATTTTACCAACATATAGAGCTAGAAATAGAACGTTTACATTAAAGATTGTAGATGTGTTTTAATCTTTGACAAGGTTGATACATAAGGAATTACTTGCTAAACATTTAAGATTTATTACTATAAAGACGATGCATAATTTATGAAGGCCTATTTAAACACAGTTTTCTTCTAAATAACCGACTTCTCTTGTATTGATTTTAATTTTACATAACTTTTTCTAGATAAATATTCACAAGTTTGTTTTTCTTATTTTCCCCAGAGGCCAAGAAACGTGATCAAGCAGCTCTGTTTGGTAAGCATCAGCCGCCTAAGAAGAGAAGAAAATCCCGCACAGCGTTCACCAATCAGCAGATCTATGAATTGGAGAAGAGATTCCTCTACCAGAAATATTTGACCCCGGCAGACCGGGATGAGATTGCTGCTAGTCTAGGATTGAGCAATGCCCAAGTCATAACCTGGTTCCAGAACCGCCGTGCCAAGCTCAAACGTGATCTAGAAGAGCTTAAAAATGACGTAACTGCTGCTAAAAAGCTATTCCCTCCGAAAAACATGGGTGGGTCTATCCAGGAGCAAGAACTGCGGCGTGTCCAGGAGAAGACTCTCAGAGACAGTTTCAACAATGGCGGACTTCAGTCGCCGCCTTCTTCCCTGGCAAGCCTGAGCGATGACGCAAACGAGTCATCCACACCAGTACATAGTCCAGGAACACACACAAACAGTCCTTGTAAAAGTGACCATGAAGAGTTAGACATCCAAGGGTCAAAAGAGGATGAGCCAATGGACTTGCAGTGTTCTGACAACAGAAATAGACAATGTGTGGATCCAGTCCGTTTAAGTCCAAAAAATGTTGAGTCATCAAAGATTCGCGATAGGCATTGTGAGGTGGATGCTTTGAGTCCAAAATCTTTAAGTCCCCATGAGATTCATGAGAATGCTACCGGTACTTCAGAAGTAAATGACAGTGCTGGGTTTTTAGGTGTGGATTGCACCAACAGTGGAAACATGGACACAGTTGTGTGAACATTAACGCATCCTTTTCAATTCTCTATTTTTCTTGAACTCCGAACGGGATATTCGACATGAACAAAAACACTGGTGTTTATAGATTAATGTTTTGATTCTCCAGAAACTTACTTGACCAGAACATGCTTGCCATAAACCTTGACCGATCCTGTTATTCATCCTTGTGATGTATTATATCAATGGAATCAAACTACAATGTAGTTTCATGTGATAGCTCATTGTTGACTGTGCTAAGGAATGTCATCCACAGAACGTTTCTAAAAAGCTTGGATTTCTACAGACAGACAAAAAAGGGGAGGCTCGAGATGCCGTCTTTGCTTCACTTTTAAAAGATACCTGGTTCCATCTCGAAGGATGTGTACAATTACACGAGGGCATAGGATACACACCCATATGTAAGATGGCACGTGGGCCATAGGGAATGCATCTATGTTTACAATGACACGAGGGCATATGGTACCAATCCGTGTTTACAATGACATGAGGGGCATATGGTACACACCCGTGTTCACAATGACATGAGGGGCATATGGTACCAACCCGTGTTTACAATGACACGAGGAGCATATGGTACAAACCCATGTGTACAATGATGCAAGGGGAATATGGAACCCACCCATTTGTACAATGACATGATGGGTATATGGTATACACCCTTGTTAACAATGACACGATGGGTATAGAGTACACACCAATCTTTACATCTTTAAGGGGTACATCCCATGTTTACAATGACACGTAAGGTACCCACCTCAAAGACAGTTATGATGATATGTGACCAACCCATGTTTACAAAGACACGAGGGGCATAGGGTACACCCATGTTTACAAAGACACGAGGGGCATAGAATACATACACATGTTTACAAAGACACGAGGGGCATAGGGTACACCCATGTTTTCAAAGACAAGAGGGGCATAGGGTACACACCCATGTTTACAATGATATGAAAGGCTTTTTGTATTCATACATTTTGTACAAGAATATAGTCATCTTTGTAGTGTAATTTTATAGTACACTTTGCTTTATGTTGATGTTTGATGCTTAGACAATGGAAACTAAATAACTTAAGCTGACTATTTTTATAATGCAAAGCCATCACATTAGCATGTGAAGCACATGGCTAACGGCAGAATGTCAACTTATTTGCTGACCAGTTTAAAATGTGTCATTAAACACACCTTTTTGAAAAATTGACAGCATTTGTTCCTCTGAACGGTCCATCAAAAAGTATGTTATTTTTTGTTACTATGTCGTGTGCCATGAAAATATAATTCGTACAGTTTATGAAGGCTCAATGATCTTGACAATCTATCGTAAGTCATGTGTTTGTTTAATTGCTGTATATTACTTAAGATTAAGTTATGACTTTTTATGCCAATGTTATGAAAGATAGTCAAAAGTTGTTTTAAAAAAAATAATTGATCCAATTCTTTTGTACGTGTTGTCGTATTACTGTGATTTATAAAAGATACAATTTTGCATGATTGTTTTTAATAAAATTCATTCTTTATATAGTATACAACTGTATATCTGCTTTTCCCATTTTTTCTGTATATAATAATTATTTTATTAAATTCGCGCGAAGCCGAGGCTTTCAATAACGGTTTAGGTCCGTTATCTCCTGTGTGTTGCCAAAAAAGTGTGACATCATATGAGAAATCATAGAAAATGTTATGGGCGAACAAATGGTTTGCAATTGAAATTTGTCGGAAATTACATTGACTGACAACCTCAGAATGAATTCATGCTGAAAGCATCAAGCCTGCCCTGTTCAGTTAGCAAGCTGCAAATGTTGACTTTGTCTTCTTATATTAATAACCGCAATTTAGAAATATAAGTGTAGATACCAATTAAAACATTCATATTTGGAAATTGGTGTTAATCTTATGCTCAATGAATGAGGAGAAGAGCAATATCTTCTTTTATCTGCTTTTTCATGAGTAGAAACATTGGAAGAGGGATGCGCACATTTCTACTGAGCATAGAACTTAGATTATTATTATCAACTCGTTTTTAACTGACAAAGGCATACATTTGTCTGAAGTTTTGACATATGGTAACTCATTAACTAGAATTTTAGTTCGGACAAAGTCGACTTTGATAAGTGGACTGACTTTTGACTTTTGTTGTGTGGTTGCTTTACACGCCCATGAGTTTAAACACTTTGATGCTGCTAGTATAGAAAAATAAGCAAGATTTTTGGAACCCATTGAGTCTAGAACCGTATCACAAATGAAGAAATGCGCAAAACCATCAAACCAACATAGGGCAGCCATGAAGGCCGGAGGTTGCATAAAATCTTTTGACTGGTCGTAATAGTCAAAATAGCCCAGATTACAGGAATTAATGAACTTATCGTTGAATGATTTTACCCAAGAGGCAACAGATACAGTAAGAGATTTATTTTCACTCTTTTTCTCATCATTCTTTCAACATAAGTCATTGTTAGATCGGTTTCCAACTATCACTGTTTTAGTTGCATCTTTACTTACATTTAGAATTGTGGTAACATTAATGTATCCGACACAGTCGACATATTGGTAGGTGTGCATTCTTTACTTCCAATGACTTGAGTTACTGACCATTATGTTGAATATGTTTACATATTTATTATTGTAACCGCAATAATAAATACCAAGTGAAATTACCATTTAAAACAGTCATAGTTGGAAACCGATCTATCAAAGTACACGATATTCTCAATGAATGAGGCGAAAAACAGCAACAAATACCATCGCTTCTTTGATCGGCTCTCTTGTGAGATAAGAATAATTCAAAGAGTGATGCGCAAATTTGTTACTTGACTCATTCGAATATTACGTTTGCTCGAATCAGTAATCCTAAATTTTAACCTTCTGCATACAAATCCAAAGAGCAATAAATGAAAGTCTTTCTAGATGTGAGAGTGCCGGTCCAAATGATGACCATTTTAGTCTCTTTGTACTGGGCGCCAATTTCATATCTTCTGTTCTGTATTCTTCTCTGTGCAGGCTATGTTTCTTCTTTTTTTACACCCTGTACTTCTTACATGTTTGTATACATTTGCGATGAGGGAAATCCGCTACGGAGTTGATTTCTTCCGTGCCTGACTTTATTGTTATTCTATGCTTCGTTTGCTATCAATCGATCAAGTCTAACAAACCACCGTAGAGCGGAGAGGGCACTGAGTGCAAATAGTATTGTACGCATGCGTGTTCGATGCATCATGATAAGTAGTCCCGAGTAGGTAGATGATGGATTGAGGAGCAACACGAGAGGATAATACTTTGAGGGTCTTAATAAAAGTAAAGCTGAGAGCATGTTATGCTCATACGTCTAGAACCTGGAAGTGGTGATCTATGGTTGAAATGTTTTGACCTCCTAGATGAAAAGACAGAGAAGAATGCTTAATGGTGGGTCAATCAAGTAAGAGGTGTTGTACTAACAGTTGAAAGGTGGGATATGAGTGTCCTGTGATGTGTTTATGGATATGAGTGTCCTGTGATGTGTTTATGGATATGAGTGTCCTGTGATGCGTTTATGGATGGGTTCACGATGGATGTTTTAATGGTAGCCACCAATGTGAGCTGGTATTGATCCTTTGAAATGTTTACGGCTGGTCCGTTGATCTGGGGCAGGTATAAGGAAATTCAAAATGTTTGATTGTGGATGAGCCATCATCACCGGATCATGTGGATACGAAGACAGATGGTCACCTCTTCCGGTTGTCCCTGATGTTAAAACCACTGTGTCTGTCTTCGTATGTTTAGTTACAGGTACAGGATGTCTGTGACAGGAAGTTGTTCAGCTTTGACCGATGGTCTTTAACAAAAGAGAATAAGTGCATAAGTTAAAGGTCAGTAGGTGCAAATATGTTAGAAACATCTCGGAGAGAACAGTGCCTCTGGGTTTTAATCATTGATTTATTTTCATAAGGCTTCATGGTACAACAGTGAATTATCTACCATACAATCGAGATGTCATATATTCAACCCATAACAATTGATTAAGATTTCGTAAAAAAGAAGTTCTGTGACCAATGTTACAAGAGTTTGAAGAATTGAAGAAGTGTTCCGATTATACCTGTACGCGTTCAACTTAGAGAAAACAAGAGTCATTACAACACATAACTTCATGTCACAAATTTTTCTTTTCAATTTCCTTCTCTGTCTGACTTCAAATGCGTGTGGTCTTTATCAAGAGAAAGCACGTCACATGCTAAATAGAACGTACTTACTTCACTTAATGCTTCACCACATTTCACAATAAAGCAAGACGTTAGGTGCAATATCTGAAAAACATGTTTGCTATCAAGCTTTCTGACATCTTAACGACGCATCTCATTTATAATTGACGAAAGCTTATTATTGTTAAACCGGTTTTTGGATCAGTGTTATGCACTAAAAATGTTTACATTTCTTTATCCTATTGGTGTCGTTTCGGAACTCTTACTCCTGATGATGACACAAGGTTCAAATACGAGCACGAGATACAACTTTACTTTTCACAGCCAATTTCCCCCAATGTATTGCAAACGTCAAGGCTTCCCGATTAGGAATTATGACTTAAATATATTAATCACGTGGGGGATTTTAAATATTTTGATTGAATATCAAAACCTCGCACCTTTAGACTGTATCTCCGTATACATAGATATACACTATAAGTACTTCGGTTAGAATTACTTTATTGACTATTAATGTGAAAGCTGTTGACGGACACATGGATCTGTATAAAAAGCCAGTGATTAAATGTAAAATTATAATATTCATGGTTATAGTAGTTGGGGGATGAGAGGTTTCTCTTCATCCCCCCATGACTCAACCGGACCCCAACTATTAGGCCTCGACGATGGTAGGTCGATATGAATAATCTTCAAGTCATGCATGCAAATTGTAATCGCTTATTTCAGCATTT
>JAUUEB010073737.1:0-15649 GCA_032362205.1 Clione limacina | reverse complement strand
ATGACTAACCCATTCCAGGACGACATGTCGCTGTCGCTGTCGCTGTCGTTGTCGCGCTATGTATAAACCCACCTTAACTGGTGTACCTTCGGTGTACGAAAGCAACCCGAAGTGATACCTTCAAATATATTTTTTTCGATCCATCTACTGAACATGGTTAAAGAACAGATGTTTGTCGTTTCTTTATGTCCTGTTTTGTTCTACTTCTTGTTGTTACGGATTTATTTTGATTATCTGTTCGAGATTTTTACTTGTTTTCAATTACCAATTAACTTGCTATAAAGAACAACAAAGCTCAAGTATCAAACCTTCTACTATAATGGTTGCGAGTGCTTCTGACGAGGCGTTTGTCGTGTCTCATGAAACAAATCGGATAAAACATAAATTTTATCAGTAAAAAGTTTTTTTGGAATGCTTGCAATCTTTCCGAAAGTATGGAAAAGTTAAGAAGAAAAACCCATGTCATTCATAAATGTCTCAGGTGGTCTTACGCATGTCCCTCGTCCTAAACGCGCACGGAAATTATTTCATTTTAAGCAATTTTGAATTAAAATAAACTGTTGTTATCTGGTTACAACAGATAATTTTGTTCTCGAAATAGCAAGGAAATGTTTAATGAGCCATATTATCTATACACTTAAGATATACATTATTTGTAAAGTTTTATGGCATGTTTATGTAGAATTTGATTATTTCTTTAGTTGTTAACACGTCTCACATCCCATGATACGAAAGCCGCCGTTTAAACACTGTATAAAATATCATTATCATACTCAATAAAAACATTCTAAAAAGAAAGAAACTGATAAGAACAAATAATGGTAAAGTAATTATGGATTCTAGTGAATATTCTAAAAATAACATTTTAAAGTTACAAAAAACTGCTGTAATACTATTATTTTTACAATGATAAGTTCCTATTTCTTAAGCACAAAGCACTAGTAAATTTTTTTTTGTAATCAAAATAATAATAATACATACTTTATGAATCAAAAGAATGAAAATACAGCACTATTTCCTCGTCAAACATAAAGAGAAGATAGACAGGATCATAAATTATTATAGAACCAGACATAAGGAATGTATACTGAAACAGTTATGTTAGAAGTAGATCTGAAAGAAGAAGGTACTTAAAAATATAAATATCAATGATTATCACATGAAATATTCAATGCTTAAGAATAGCCATATCAATATCAAATATCATAGACAAATATCTCATGGAAATTTCAACGAGAGTACTCGTGTTAATATAAAATAATACCATTATGTTGTTCACCTGGTATATTAAAAGCTAAATAATAATGATAGAATTTTTTTAATTATAAGAAATCACAAAAATGTAAGAGCATATGCATACAATAATCATAGTATATAGTATTTTATATTTAAGTTTAAGCATATCAACTGTTAAAGAATGTATAGACATAAAAACAGCAAACTGTCAGTCGTCAGAGAGTACGATTGAGCTCACGGAAAAAAGTTCTATATCGGATTCTTACATCTTCAGTAGAAATAAGATTTCCGAAAACCATAGCCTAACATTAGACAACTCCACCATACAATCATACGTAAAGCATGACTATGCAATATTAATTCAACTCTTTCAATTGTTTGTGTTATCAACGCATGCGAGAGAGCTCGGGTTCGAATCCGGACAAATATTTTCTTCAATCCGCACCGAATTCGTCTTTGGTTAAAGACGTTTATGTGAGACAATTTTATTTGAACTTCGAGTGTTGCAAAAGGTGTAAAAACTACAACTAAATCAAGCAGACAAACACGTCTGCTAATGGTTGAAAAGCAGGTCAAAGGCTGCAAGCTAGGCTTTTTATATACTTAATTAAAAAAATTGTTTGGGGGATTCTAAAGATAGTAAATAGACATACATTAAACGTTGACAAACCTTTAGATCTCTTCAAGTAATCGGATACTTAAAGACTCATAGAGCCATAACGCCTTTGTTGATATTGATACAAGGACCATAAAGAGATAAAGATCTTGATGATTGCCAAGATACAGAATCAATTCTCTTTTGTCAAAATCTTAACATAGATATAATCCTTGTGTGTGATTAAAAAATCTATCAATCAACATTTACGGTTTGACGTCATAGCAGACAATATATTTCTTATTAGTTATTCTGTCTTATGTTCACGATTCAATGATCACACCTTTGTAAAGGGACTCCACTAGAGACTGTTTTGTTTTCTTTATCGATTTATTTCCCCTTTTTAAACGTCTCGATGTCAGCAAAGAGTCTACGAGTCGGCGCGTTCATTACCTTATTTTTTATCTTGAACATTATTACGCAGCTTTTCTGTTACAGTTACAGAAGGAGCAGAAGGAAAATACACGATAACTGTTCTATCAATTATACGAGCACGTGTAGAGTTTTTATATCATTTGATGGTTGTGTAACACGTGCTTTTTGTAACCTTGATGATGAAGGTCTTAAGAAGGTTAAGAATCGAAAGGAAAATAATTTGGGATCAATAACGTTGAAAGGCACAGGTATCAAACTGTAGCTCACAAGATGATACATTACGTTCCAAGTTCTTTCCTGTATGTTTATAGATATCATCGTAAGTGATCGTGATAACGTAAACAGTTTATAGTGTGTTAAACTTTTGACATTCATGGATTTATCGGATTTTTAACTCAAAGGTAAATTTCTCGCTTAAGTTCAAATTTATGCGGCTGCATTTACCATAACTTCCAGTTTCAAACATATAAAATACACAAAGAAATGTTTATAAACGTTGGTGAATGGTCTGTTTAAGCTCAGCGTCGAGGAGGCCAATCACAAAAGGTGCTAAGTAACTGATTGCTGACCATTAAGCAATGGTCACTTTGGGTATTCTCAAGAGTACGAGGTATGTCTATACCGAGCTATGGAACCAACAAAAGGGGTTTTTAGGAAAATTGGTACCACTATGCTTAAGTAAATACAAAAGCAATCAAACTATATAATGTTTTATATTAGAAAATGGTGAAAATGACTTTGCAAATTGACAATGACCTGTATAACAATTAAACAGGCGGGCTTAACTTCGTAACTTGACACAATAGGAATGACAGTTTTTGTTTGACAAACATTCCCTTACAACATTATTTTTATTATATATAATTCAAATTACTGTTTGTTTTCAAATTTATACTTCGGCGACTACATCGTGAGACACGTTTTAACTCAAATGATAATAAACAATAAAAAATGCGACCGATGACGGTCAGTAAGCCCCGCAGAAAGTTTGCGTTGGTTGATACAGATGCTTTTTTCCGGATGTTTACTTAAATTACATCATGTTAACCCCGGCAGTGCAAAATGGTGCTTTGTTGTTTTGCATGTCGATTAGCCAACTGGGATAATATCAATACAGACTAATTGTTCCATTTCATAATATATAGACGTTTTTTGCACGTATTATAAGATCCTGGTTAGCTCAGTCGGTTGGGCTTCATATTCTTATCCCGGAGGTCAAGGGTTCAAATCCCGATGGCGGTACATTTGTTTTTCATTTCTCAAAACCAATTTCTCAAATTTTCTTGACAACAGAAAGCGTGACTGACAGACAGAGAGGGAAAGACAGAGAGAGAGACCGAGACAAATGTTAAAGCCAAGCTATAAATAGCGTGGCTTAAAAAGAGTAATACATAAAATGAACTAAAAAAAGGAAGGTGAAAGGAGGGAAGAAAATATAATTTCATGAATGTTTCCAATAATTAATTTTTACTTTTATATCTCGATTTACTGTTGTAACTATTTGTAACTACATTATTTATAGATAACAATTATTACGTGTGAATAAAGTACCCCAGACATTCTTTTCGCAGAGATCTTCAAACCTGATATGATCAAATAAGCTGTCACCTTTCACAAGCTTAATTTTAATGTCAAACTCTTTTAAATCATGTCCTTGAATCTCCCCACTTTATTGTAAACTACATTAAATCATGTCCTTGAATTTTGCGCATTGTATCTGTACTTAGTGTTATTCTCTTTTTTTGTAAACAAAGTGTCAAATATTTCTTTTATTCAGTAGTTTTATAACCACATTTTATTCTTTGTGACTGACGCCTATTGAACTAGAAGAATCTAAAAAAGGCGAATGAAAAAAATAATAAAATCGATATTCTGTACTTTTCCCTTGCCTATTTAAATACTTCTAAATCAAGTTAATCTTCCTAAGCAGACCTCTTTATGTGAATTAGAACAAGGTTTTATCAAAGTCGCTTATCAGTAAGCCCTATGACACATTTCCTTACACTTGAAACTTCTCAACGACACTCCAAATTACTTTAGTTTCTTTTTTCGGAATCTTTAGATAGCACTTGGTATTTGAGATCTGCCGAAATTAACCGAATAACTTTTTTTGTAATATTATTTTACTTTATTTTATAATTCGTTGCTGGATTATAAGGGATATGATTGTGTGGTCTTCTGGTAGCTTGCTTAATCTACTCAAGAACGAGAGGCCCCGGGTTTGAAATTTCTACGGTATAAATCTCTTTTTTAAAAGAAAAATTTCAACAGGGCTTCACCTGACTTGGGCAAACGTGCAAATTAACTATAGGCAGTTAGATTTCCTATGTCTATCACCTAATATGCATTCTACCTTGAGAACTTTCACGAGATTGTCTGGTTCGTCTCCTGTGTGTTAATCTTCATTTTGATATTTATGTGATGAATGTATTTGATATTGTACTTATACTGCTATTCACTTCTTTTTTTATAATTCGTTTGAGTTTTCTTTGATTCTTTTCTTTTCTTTTTGTGTGTAATTTTCGAATTGATTATTTTTTTGTTCCCATATATTGCATGTTTCGATCTTGGTAATGAAAAAATCCTGAATTCCTGTTTGCCTGTGTCCATGTTAACATGAATATATTTATTATAGTTTTATCAATACAAAGTTGGCAGTGGGTTAGACCTGTGTCTGGGTTTGCGTTATATGATACATTACATCTATCATTAAAATGGTCCTTACGTCTTATTACTGTCTGACTTGAAGCATTCAACGTTGATATATTTGTTTGCTTGTTTTTATTGGTCGGCTTGCAGCTAGGAGGAAATCAATAAACGTCATTTAATTCTGTACATTTATTTTTTTATGGTTGAATGTAGCATGGCTTGAGGGTACACTGTTTGACAGCATGCTTAGTCAGAAGCATTATATATTGAGAATATAAAACAAAATATATCTGCAAAAAATTTACATGGGTAACATATTGCTTAATAAGAAGAACGTACATAAGGCTACCCTGCATTATTTATTCAATTTTTATCTATTATTTTCATGTTTATTCTAATCAATTGCTTACTTTGTTTTTAACATTTATTAGATATTGTGGTAATATAAATAAGAAATTTCTTTTGTCAATATATTGAACGAATCACGTTTTGTTTGTTAAATATAATTTGTATCATAGTTCAAATAATGAAAGGTTTTTGTATTGTAACAAAGGCCAAAACGGCTTGTTGGTCAAATTATAAAAGAAAACTGTAAAGGAGTAAAATATTTGATCGTAGGACTTTAAAGTTACTTTAATCAGATAAATAATTGTGATTGAAAATAATTTAACAACATACTAAAAATTCAAATAAGGATAAATATGAAACAATACTGTTGAGGAGTAAAATATTTGATCGTAGGACTTTGAAGTTACTTAATGAGATAAATAATTGTGATTCAAAATATTTTAAAACATATAAAAAATTCAAATTATGATACGGTTATTTGCAAATGTTCAAAAGCTTGAATGCAGATGTTTCGATATATCTACTTCTTTAGAAACGAAAAACATTTTCTTTGATGAATCCACTTAAATTAAAAATTGCAAAATATGTTAGTACGTGATACTTAGCATCGGTTCTCTGAGTGGAATGACGTTCTTATCCTCCTCTATATTCCTGTTTTATCTTTTCTTTAATCTTGTGGTTTTATGTAATCTTTTAATAATTTTGATTGATTATTTAATATAATAAATATAAATGCACTTTGAGGCAAGATTGTCTTTAATATCAATACCTCCGAAAGAAGTCAAATAGATATAACGGAAATTTCTTTTCAATATCCCTATCAATGCACTGGCGTGTGATATGTGCGATGTTATCCTGATCGTCATGTCGTTTTTGTAATTGATTTCAAATTGATTATTTGATATGACACATATTGATTCATTGTGGTAACAAGGTTGTCTGTTTTATCAATACCTCACAATATGCTTTGAAATACGTCAAATGCATATAACGGTGTTTATCTTTTCAATACTCATATCAATACCCTGACGTTTGACGGTTTGATATGTGCGACCAGATCGAAACAGTGTAATCTAGAGCAGTTGAAAGTTTTGTAAGGGAAAATTAGCGGCCGTTCTGTGATTGGAATGAACGAGGCTCATATCCTTCGCAATATCAATATTTTCATCTTCTATGAACTTTTTGTTTCTATTTAAAAGAAAATATTTGGGTTTCGTGTTATCTTTTAATGGATTTTTCACATGATACATATTGATTCATTATTGGGCTAACAAGGTTGTCTATTTTATCAATACCTCACAATATGCTTTGAAAGGCGTCAAATGAATATATCGGTGTTTATCTTTTCAATATTCTTATCAATACTCTGGCGTTTGACATACGTGATTATATCTTTTCCGTCATAAAAACAGTTGATCAGTTCCAAATCATGTGATCTAGAGCAGTTCCTAAATCTGTAACTGCGGGATACCTAGCGCCCGTTTTACGATTGGAATGAAAGAAGTCCTTGTCCTTCTCAATATAATTATTTCATTCTTATGGGTTCTTTATGTTTTTCTTTGCAAGACCGTTGATGATGATATCTTTTAATTGATTTTGTATTGATTATTTCATATGATACATATTTATATATCATTTGGATAACAAGATCGTCTATGATATCAAAACTGCTTTGTAAGGCGTCAAATGAATATACCGGTATCAGGGAAATGAGAGTGATACCAGGTGGCAGGTATCAAATATAAATGTGTTTAGCTTTTCAATATTCCTATCAATACCCTGGCGTTTGTCATAAGTGACACTATCTTTACAGACATAAAAGCAGCCGATCAGTTCCAAATAATATGATCTAGATCACAGACAGAGCCCTTTGAGATAGACCCATGCTTTCACAACTTCAATAAAAAGGTATCCAATGAACCGTGACTTTAGCCAATTCTGAGGGCAATCACTAAATCCCTGGAGTGTTCACATTGTTATGTTTTGTTTTCTCTGTCTTATATGTAATTCATCCACCTGTACTCGAACTGTTCTTCTGAATCATTGACTGTGTGTTATATAGGTTATATAGGTCTTTTAGTCTTTTCCATTACATGCTTTGTCAACCGTCTGGTAATTTTGGCCTTCGGTAATAATGAAGTGTTCGACTGAACGGTTTTATCATAACTAAAGCAAACACTTCTAGAAAAAACATGGTAGTTGCTACTGACATGACGTCATTATTGACGTCACATTTGCAGTTTAGCTTTGCATACAGTGAACATAAAACCATAGGCTGCCTACTCATATACTAATAATGAAATGTGTATATGGTTGATCAGTGTCAGTGACTGATTTAACAAGCAAGCTTAACTCAAGACGCAGGAAACATGGTTTGGCTGAAACCTCGGTACTCCTAGGTAACTCTTGTTCTTGGCCAATCCTTTTGAATATCTTTCTTTTTTTTATCATGTTCGAATGAAGAAAAGTAACTTAGTATTGTATAAAAGTGTCCTGTATTAAAACAGACACTATATTCCTGCAATGCTTTTGACCGCAAAATAGTTTTTTTTAATTGAATAGTCACTAAGTTTGAATTGAAATCCTTTTAGTGTAGCATGAATTGAATTAATGAGTATTCATAGGGAAATAACAATGTTTTTGCAAACATTCAAGTTTCCTGACTTCACGTCTCTCTAAACAATATTTCAACATTAACAAGCATTAAATCAATCGTAATGACGATGTCAAACATTGTCTATTAGTTAAATAGATCTCCTAATTAGTGATCCCATTTACTTTTGTTGAGCATTTTCCAATTGCAATCACATAATACGATTTATGGTGCCATTATTGGATGATCACTCTTGGAAGACAGTAAGTGAGACAAACTACCTAGACATGTACTGTAGATATTTATCGTTGGTTCAGAAAAAATGGTACAGCATCAAAATTAATCAATCAAGTTGTATAATTAAACGATAGTTTTTCCGGGGTGAACAACCTTACTCGAATGCATAAATATTGATTTCATTATTCCAGAGTACCGGCCATAAAATGTCAAGCGGAAACTGTTAACCTAAGGTAAATATAACAGAGCAGCAGCTATAATCAGTAGGTGAAAGATATGCAGCCCCGTTGTAAAAAGCTATGGGATTGACTGACCTTCAAACGTAGAACATGATACACGGAAACAAATGAAACAATCAGTAGGAATTACAGCCGGCTTTGTTAATACGGTCGTGTCAAAAATATTGATAAGAATCCTGGCAACCCACGAATAGTTTTTCAAGGGCAATTAATTACGAAGTTTGTTTCTGGCATCATGAGTAAAAATCTGGCCGCTACCAGACGGCGCTGTTGACATTATAAGGACGGCTGACGTCACGCCGACGTTTTCCTGTTAGTATAACATGTAAATCATTTTTAGAGATTTAGCTTTGTGGGCACGTCAAAGTTTGTTCAAGACCTGGCTACTGATTATAACGATATAGAATGATACAATCAATGGCTAATTCTAATCAATCATTGTTTCACAGTTTGCCGGATTAAGTTATGACTGCTAATTGTTTGATTGTTTGGTTTATGCTATCATTAGTGAACCCTCCCTTTTTGTGACATGAGTTCATGCACAGAAGCTTTTAAATGTAATTAGGTAATATATCAGTTTGACATTTGAATGCTTCCTCAATAATTACATAATGAACACAAGCAAGCGATAATTGATTTCAATGTTTTTACACATACACGATAATTAGAAAGAATAATTCCCCTTTTTGTTAGAGACTCAGCCATAAAAACGTCGTTGAAACAGTTTTTATCGAAACAATTAGTGAAATAAATCGGTGGCGAGGTAATTCAATTACTTTTTGAGTGATTTAAAACACTGTTACGTCTTAAAATCATCTCTTATAGAAAGCAATTATTATTACCATTAAATAAGAATTTTTTGAGCAATAAGTTTGTTTTGTTTAATTAGTTTGGCTAAATTGAATATTAGTAAATATCTATAATTTCCTAAATATCCAACGTATAATTGTAAAAAATTAATTGTGTATTTCTATTTTATATAGGTGTGTATTTGAGATGAACAATACATGTTTTAGAAATATAACAATGGAATATTTTCTTAGTGTCAGCCTCACTTAGAGCTCTGTCTGATACGTATCTATTTACTGTTATAAACTAGCTTTTTGCAACATATTTATTCATAATTTTGTCTGGAATAACGAAACGTTAATGCATTCAATTAAGTCCTAGACATTTAAACTTACATTGATATCACCGAATACAATACTTGTTTGTACAAAATGTTTACATACGTAGGTTAACTGCTTCTACCATTATTCGGTGACATTATTCATACCGTACCGACCTTTCTTGATTTGTTGACCGTGATCAAATTATAAAACTCGGATAAACTACTTTCATTTTTTATAAGATACATTGGCTTTAAAACATGATCAGACAAAATAAGAAACCTTGTTGTTCTCTATATTGCTACTTCAATGCCATGCATGTTTCAATAACATGGCAACTCGCCTAAGGAAAATTCAGTCGTAACAGATTAAATGTAGTATAAAGGTGCTCAACGAAAGCAAGTGACCTAGAAAGGCAGGTCAAGTGCTTAGCTCAAGAATCAGAACACGTGCTTTCTTTAGCCAACCCTATTCCCTGAAGACATAACGGAACTCCGAAGTGCTGGAATTATCCCTGTCTTATCCTTGAGTATAGGAATTTTTTGGGTGGCCTCTCGAGGTGTGAAAGAGCTTTTCACTTATCTAATAACAGATTTAATCAGTTCAAGTAGGACTCTTTGTATTATGTATGATCAGAAGGGAATTAAAAACAATGACACCTGGGAATTAGTCAAGTCATTATTTGAACCCACTAGGGTGCTAAAAAGTCAACTGCTTCTAATCTACGATGTCGCTGGCATTATTTGGTCACCTAAAATCCCTGAGGTGTGGAGTCTTTGACACTTAAGTGGTCAATTTTATTCTTTTTCAAACCAGTCCTTTTGCGTTGTAAGTGAAAGTTACCAAAAAATATCACTCCGTTTTTTATCAAACTCACCAAAAGTTGAGTAGAAATTCATATTACTAAAATTTAGAAGAATGTATTTTTTTGCATTCGTTAATTTGACAAAAATACGCTGTGGTTACATCTTCAGAGTTAATAACCTGAAATCTTGCAAAGATGCTTTTCTAGTAACTATCTAAAATCAGTTTTCACAATATTATCAATTTAAAACACAGTTTCGGCCAATTGGAGTATTTTGCTTTATGTCTTATTGTTATTTTTTTCGAACACGCTGTGGTCCCATCGTCAAAGACAGAAATCTTAAATTTTGCACAGAGGCTTTATTCGTGGTTCCTTAAAAGCTGTTATCAATTTTTTGAAAAAAAATCACATTTTTGACAGAGTTATGACCCCTTTATAATTTTCAGATACGTTCTTCACGCAGTGGACGCAACGTTGGAAGTAAGACATATTGCACACAGGCTCTTCTAGAAACCCTCTAAACATATTTTTCAACTTTGTGAAAAATGTGTTTACAGAGTTATGGCCCTTAAGCTGTTTGCTATATTTTCTTCGCCACTTTTGTCTGATGTTCGTAGTTGTACACTCAACGAGTACTCCTTTTTCTAGTTAGTTTATATTTTCATAGAAATGTGTTTATGTCGTGTACATGTTCTAAATTTTCTTGCTCTTAATTTCATGATCACAACACAATGTTTGCCTAAGACTCTGGGTCAATACAATATTGACTCTGGATCATGTCGCAAACTAAATTAATTGATTGCTCTTGCTCTAGACTGAATTATTATTTTTCCTTCCTAGAAACATTGCAAACTACAACTACCTAGCTGTCAATCTAGCCATCTAAATCAGTATATGCCGTATATGTCAGACATTGCTTATGGTAGAGGGAAGAACCAAAGTGTTTGAACATGAGTGTGTGGAGTTTTCACTTACATAACAGCCATCTTGATTTAGTTCTGACTACTTTCACTTGGTTTTACTTGGTAGCATGCTTAAGAAACAAACACTCAAACAAATATCTTTATGTTTTTTTCTCTGAATATATAAAACTGTACTGCAATAATTTCCCATAAAGCCTTGGTGAAGTTGGAAAGGAATACTTCTAAGAGTTTGTTAAAATGGAAGATTCAGTCACATAATGATAATACTAACTTTTCTAGTATTTCCTTCTCATCATCATCATCAGTTTACATTGTGTTTACCATGTAGCATTGGTTAGATTTCCCACCCAGAACTGGCTCTCTCTTTATGTTACAATTCAGGTCTAGCTCTGGTACTTAATGCGTACTCTCAAGGTCTTCTGCAATAACCTCTCTCCAGGACTTTTCAAAGCTGTCTTTTGATGTTTAATTTGTCATTTAAATTGTGTTTGTATTAACAAATTCGTTTATTTTTTCCCCAATATTTTTTGGAAATTCTCTATCTTTAAATTTTCTTTTTATGTGATGAACAGTGTTCAGATTGTAGCATGTTTGTATCGAACAAAATTCCATAACTTTAGCATTCAAAATCAAAATTAGTTTATCTTAGTTGAAAATTTAAAATGGAACGTTAAAATAGACACACTGCATTTTAAAAATATAGTTATTTAACATTATCTATTCATCTATTCCTATGTTAAATATCAACTATAAAATTCGTGGCGACATGTCTTGGGTTACGAATCAAAACTTCATAACTGTTTTTTGCGCCAGAATACGTCATATCTGTACCTCTATAGAGTAGTTCATTGGATAAGATCACAAGTCACATTACATATCTAACGACTTAATCACAAGTCATATTACATATATAACGACTTAATCTCTTTTATCATACAAATAAACCGAAAAACAGTTATATCGATGGTAAACTTGTAAATATAGATAGCTCTGATAGCTGTGTTTAAAACTTTGTTTGATTGAATAGTTTAAGGCTTTTGAAAATTAAAAATCCTGTTCCTGTTCTAAGGGATGCATCATCATACATGTTTGGAATGTGGATATAAGTTTAAAAAAAGAAGAATGAAAAGAATTAGTCTTTTTAGCTTACGATGTCTTTTTTTCTCGCTCTTAATAAACCAATATGGCGCATATCCATTTACAGCCCTCTTATAATTTTGTCATTAGTAAGCCTGGCAGGCGGTGTTAATGAATTACACCTCTTCTTGACATAAATGCCTCTCTGCCACAAGTGACCAAAGGTTCCCTTTTTCTATGTCCTTTTGGACTCGATCCTAAGACCTTCCTTGTTAAGCTGGTCTATAACCTAGAAGAGGTAACCTACGAAATGCCACATTTCTCTTCGCTAACTCCCGGTATATTCCCGCCCGTTAATTGCACCTGATAGCATATCCTTTATGCTCGGAAATTTCATGCTCTTTGAGACCAATGATTTGTCTAAAATACTCTTGTATGCTTTGTATTTGCCATGTAGTTTTTGGTTTAATGCTACCATGGCTCTGCTTCATAAGCACGCACCGACCTGACAATAATTCTGAACATCCTAAGCTTTGGGCGTTAAAGATCTCTTTTCCTGCAGTCTCAACATAAGAAAGTATTTCGGCTTCTTGTGTTAACATCATTATGTTCTAATTTTACCACAATGTTTGTTTATTTTGATTTATGAAGTTGTTCCCTCGAGAATGACTTGGAAATCACAACGTTTGACGACCCTAGTTTCCCACTGTTAATATCATTTAGATTTAACTGCTTTGGAGAAAATACACAGGGGACCATTTAAATATTACCGGACTGCGACTGTGCGAGGTCATAGCAAAATTGTCATGAAGTTCGGATCCGTAGAGTGGCTTGGGATTATGGCTGCCTAGTGCAGTTTGTTTACTGTCGAAATGCTTTCAGCAAGAGTCTCTCTTCAAGAGCTATCCATTTTATTGTAGTTGCTGGTGCTTGTTTTATAGCTTGGTGTGGTTTTGTTAGGTTTGGTTGCTCCAATGCCAAAATCCAACTTTCCCCAACTGGGTGTGCCGAGCTTACGACAAATATCTAACGGGCTAAGGCTCACGATGTACAGAGTTGATATGTAAGATGATAATGCAATTAAAGTTCAGTAACCGACAATAATATCGTTTTTTGCACGTGACAACTTTTTTTAAAGCAAAATTCTTTTCTTTTTAAAAATTACAGAATACACAGAGACATCACATCGCCTTTCAATCTGGTTATTGCGGTGTAAGGTATCAAGAAATTGGCAATCGACAAGACATAATTATTATATGGCTCTGGGAGCTGTCCTAATTTTACTGGATCTTTCACCCTTGATTACATATTGTACATACTAAGGTTGTAGCATAGAGCATGGATTATACACTTCATTAGTTCATGGACAAATTAATCAGAGTTTGTGTAGGTTTTTAAAGGTAGACTAGAGACGTGGCTTAGTCAGATCAAGATCTTAAAATAGTACAACACCGCACTGTTCTACTAATCAAACTCATTCATCCCTGAATTCACGTATGCAGCTTTGTCACGACTTATGCTGCCATTTCAGGGCATGTACTGTTCATGGTCAATACAAAATTTGAGCTATCTTGATTAATTTGATTTGACATTATTTCGGCAACTGTTGATTACAGTCCTTCAGTTAACGAGTTTAAGTCAACTGGATCGGGAAACAATAAGCGATGTTTATCCCCTCGTTTTCGGATTAAGTTGTCAATATCCTACGCTGATCTGTTAATGTACCTCTCCCCCAAGGCAAGTTATGTGTAAAAGGGCATGATAAGTCTTTCCTATTTTCAGTTTAATCATGTACAAAACGTCTTGATATGTAGAGCCATTACGGATTAACTCAAAACAGCGGAACCACCATGACAACAAAAGCCACTTTTGTCTTTTACATGTCGTAAGCAATTTTTGTCTTTTACATTTCGTAAGCCTTTTGTGTCTGCTGCATGTCCTAAACGTTCATCAGTCTGCCGTAGTTGGCGCTGTGGTACTATCACAAGTGCACAGCGTCAGTGCGACGACTTGCTGAACAATAAAAAAAAAGTGCATCCTTTGGTCGCGGAACTCATTTAAGTAGTGATAGTTTTATAGAACTATGTTGAGTTTTTGTGAATAGCAATGGACCTGAATTTTATGTGAACCTGTGATTGGATTTTTTGGAATATATTTGTTTGATCAGGTACTGTCAGAAAGTGTTTTTATCACATTAACTGAAGACGCGAAGCAAAAAAAACAATTTATTCATGTCTAGATATCTCCTATAAGGGGCTTTCAGAAGTGAAGAGAAAAATAACTTCATTTTCACCATTTAAGAATTGCTGCCAAAGAATTTCCGCTTCTCTCTTGTTTGCTTCTAATACTCACCAGACCGAACAGGAAGTCATCTTAAAACACGCAGACGAGTTACACAACGAAATCTAAAAGCCCCTATTTTATAGACACATTTTATACGATTATGCTAATAATTTCCTCTGTTAATGGGCAATAAGGTATGAGATCTTTTGTGAAGCGATCTTAATCAAATGATTATTTGAGATCGCCTATCATTGTTTGCACTTAGCAGCTCCGATACTAAAGGACGAAAGTAAATTAAGAGAACAGTACTTTTACCGCGGTCACTAAGTACGGATTTATCAAATTCTGAAAAGCTCAGTTAATGGTCATTCAGATGATAATAAACTGAATACAACCGCTATATCCCCTGAATTTATTCCATTCAACACATGAATATAATCTCGATAAACTCCTTTATATCTAAGTGTTGATCAAATCTCGTGGTAAAAAATCGAATTTCTTCTTTGACTATTAGTCATCTCACTACAAAGAATAAGCTATTATTTGTTTCAAAGAAGTCACTCAGAAACGCACGCTGTCAACTTGAGTTGCCGACTCTGAGCGGAATTTTCTCATTACAATTTTTATTAAGTATCCATATCAAATCAACAACGACTTTGCGTCTAAGCACATATATTAATTCCGTTAACGTCGACTAAATGAACAGGAACCGTACTTTTCATTAATGAAGCATTTAGTAGTGGTAACCAAATAATTAACTATAATAATCATTGATTCCAAATATCGAATACGAAATTATAATTATAACATTTTGTCAGATTTTAATATACGTTTGAGCCTCAACATTGAGGATTTTAAAGATATTGAATTAAAGAAGTTCCAGGCATACACAACATATTTTGATATACCGTTCGTTTTATTTATTTGTTTTCATTTTCTATTATTAACCGATATAAAAAATCCCTGAGTTATATATAGAAACATCTGTTTTTCAACAGTTTGTCAGAAATTAATTTGTAGTTCCATAAACAAGATGGTATAACCATTAAGGTTAGACCACAGTAAATAAAAATATGAGTATTTACTATGTTCTTTCAATAACGTATTTTCCATCCTGACC
>JAUUEB010073626.1:0-15649 GCA_032362205.1 Clione limacina | reverse complement strand
TCAAAAACTACTTCGTCTCCCCAGCAGGAGCAGTCACATGGCAAAATGATGCATGCTGATTGGTTGATAGCAAAAAACGTCGCGCGACATGTCGTCGAAATAGGGTCTGAGGGCAATCAAGGCGACATGTCGCGCGACATAAAAATTTGTCGCTGTCGTTGTCGCGCTATGTATAAACGAAGTCTCTAAAATATGACTAACCCATTCCAGGACGACATGTCTCATGTCGCTGTCGCTGTCGTTGTCGCGCTATGTATAAATGGGCCTTAAGAATAGTGGCTGTAGACTTTTTTGCAATTAAAAATATATGTAAGAATTTGTGATCTTGCGAAACAGCTGAAGATATTTTGACCTAGAATAAGGTTTTCTAAAGTTTCAAAGACTTAAATGGCATTTTAAAGTGTTTTCATGTGTTGTATAATATAAGATATAGCACTAGATAAGCCGTTCTCTTGAATCTTATCAGGAAAAAAGATAAACTAAAGAATAATCTAAATGATTCAAATACTTTCATAGATTGATATTTTGGGTACTTAAATTGAAAGTTATTTTATAAAATTAGGTGATGCAAATGTTATAACAAAAATTGTTTAACCCTATTTGAAGATTTGTCTCCTTGGAAAAAATGTTGTTATTGAGTTGACACCGAAGATTTGACATAGTTTTTTAGAAATAATTTGACCAAATGTGAACATGTTAAGATTCCTGTCCATATGCTTGTTTCATGTGTTCCACACTTTGTTGTTGACTATAGCTTCTATCTTTGTTGTACTTGATGTTGTAACTATGCCTCTTAACCTTTGTTTCATTTTTATTTTAAATCATCAAAGCGATCACTCCTAGTATGATATCATGTTTTTAGTTTGAGAGCTTGGCAATAATTGCTTGTGAACACATGTGCATTTCAGTTGTTCATAAAAGCAATCGTTTATTTATTTAATTTACATATATTAATTCATGGCGTGCATTTTCTGAAAACAGAAGTGTTTCCTGTATATTTTCATTTGTTGTCTGCTTTCTGTAGAAGAATAATAAGATTTCTTGTTTGATTTGTTTGTCTCTTGATATGTATATGTTTTGGTTATTGATCTGTCTTCAATCATCTATCATTAATTCATTTATTATCAGAGTCATTACTGTCTTCAATCATCTATCATTAATTCATTTATTATCATAGTAATTACTGTCTTCAATCATCTATCATTAATTCATTTATTATCATAGTCATTACTGTCTTCAATCATCTATCATTAATTCATTTATTATCAGAGTCATTACTGTCTTCAATCGTCCATTAACTTGTTTATTATGTCAATCTCAACTGTTGTATTATAAATACCACCATCCTTCATTGCCATGATGATTTTGTGGTCTTTTTTATTCACCCAGGAGCTTTACAATTTATGTGTGTGTGTTTGAATTAATTTGACAATGTGAGCATGTGCTGCATATGTATGAATGGGGAATGAGCTTTTTTAAAGATGCTTTTAAGATAAAAAATAGGAGCAGGCTAGAAAAGAAAAAAAAGAAAAGCAGAAAAATATCAAATGTCTTTTCATCATTGCCACCGCATGAATGAATTGCTTTCTCACTTAATTCATCTTTATATTAAAACCGTATGTACTTGCATTTCTAATTGAATAGCATGTCCTGTTGAATGCCAGTTAAAAACAACTTACATGATATCAAGGGAGAACTTGAATTCATTTCTTTATTTCTCTGTGTGTCTTCTATTTCAACTTTCACTGTCATCTTATCCTCCATCTCCATACCCCCCAAATGTTTTTCTTGGACATATTACCATAATCGAGGAACCTCTCATGCATTGAATGAACAAATACAATCTCCACATAATATCTCACACCTTCACTTGTTGACAACCTTCCTTGTGTGGTTGGAGACTTTAAAGCACACATATTAAAAAAAAAACTTGGGTAGGCCAGTCTGGATCATGCTCTGGGACATAGTCCTTGACCATAGAGCATCTCTTAAGGCAGTGCCACTGCAGGACATAAGCTATGGCAAACTTGCTGAAAGAACAACTACTTTTCTGAAGATGTCTGGAGTCACCAAATAAGATTAAGAATGAGGAAGAAAAAGAGGAAGGTTCATGGATTGGACGTTGATTTAGGACTGGCCTTTAATAAAACTATCTTATGTCCAGAAGACTGTAACAAATCAATACAACATTTGTATACTCTTCTCACGGTAGCCTGATTAAAATTATTTGAATTCCAGTAAAGAGTCAAAGACTTTGAAATACTCATCAGTTGTTAGGAGAAAAAGGAACTGTATAAGATAATAACATTCTTATTTTAAGCTCCATTAAGGATATTTTGTTCCAATTGTGCCACTAGGAACAAAGATATCAATCTTGTTTCAAAGCCATCTTCCATCATAATTATTTTGTCTTCTCCTAATCCTTTCTAATCACAGGATTTGAATCAACCCATAGCAAAAAAGAAACAACCATGCTATTTTTTTTTTAATTCCTCTTAAAGATAATGTCCCAATGCTCTCATCAGATTCCAAAGATAAAGACATTTATTACCCTGGTCAATATCTCGTTCCAATGGACCTGGTATTTTCCAGGCTTATGAATAGATATTGTGCCTCTAGGGAAATTGTGTGAGCCATTTTGGGCCAGCCTCCTAAAAATATCATTTTCCTACATGATTGGCTGAGTGTGTTGATTATTGATCTCATATGATGACGTGTGCCAGATTGGATAATTCTTTGAAAACATGTTTTTGTTATTTTTATAATTTCTGATTGTTTGCTAATTCCTAAGGGCAGATGATATTTTTTAGGACATGTTCTGTAATGCTCAAGTTTGTTTTAAGATGATTGCAAATTGTTTTGATAAAGCAAGGATGTGTGTGCCTGTTTATATGTGTGTGTGTTTGTGCATGTTTTGTATTTGTTGGGAGTGCCCAGATTCTTGAATGCATGCATATCTTGTTCGTTTGTAAATCATTAAAAATTAATCATGAGTGTGCAACTATGTGTGTACATGTGAGTGTGTGACACAGTTTGTTAAGTTTGTTAGTCTGCAATGTGTTTGTAAACCTACCCCTTTGTTCTACATTTACTCTCTATTTTGCCATGTTGGTTGTTGTCAGTTCTTTTTTGTTTTGATAAGTTTGCTTATGTAGCCACATGTGAACGCATGCATGGCGTAAATAGAGCATGCATGTTCTGCCATATGACATTTGTTTATATTAATCCTTTGAAAAAAATTACACTTCCCATAATTAACCAATGCTTATGTACAATACCTGCATGTATGTTTTTTTCTTTTTTTCTTGCTACAAATCTCATCACGTGTGAATTATAGAACATAATATAGAATAATGCAGAGACATTTCTCTTAGTCTAAACTTACCAAGAGATTTGGGTTGATATATTTCTACACATTGAAATTAAATAACTGCTTACACTTTTTTTTTAAAGCGCATGCTGATTAATCCTTTTTTTGAAGTACCATATGTAAATTTTTGGTAGAAGATGATAGTGATAACTGTATTTGATTATTTTGCATCAGGGTTTGTTTGTTTTTTTCATTCAACCGTTTGCAGTGTGAATGCCTTTATTTTTCCCTTTTTGAAAAAAAAATCAAACTGAAAGAAGATTTTTTCAAATTACTTTTACCCCAAGTTTAAATGCACTGTGTGTGTACAGTTTCTGAAGATGTGTAAGTGGTTTATATATTTCTTTCCCTTGTGGAAGTTGTGTAGTAAAAATTCCATATAACACTCATGATCTTAAAAATGTGTTGTTTTCAATAAAAACAGTTTTTGTTGAAAGAATGCATCTGGCAAAACTACATCTTTAGATTTAAAATGTTGACAAAATCTTAATTTTTGGTTTATGAGGTTATTTTAACCTGTATCAAACATGTCAAATCTCCTTTTGGACAGAAAGCTCATATAGTTCTACAGTGAAAATATATTTTTGAACATTTCCATACAAGCAGAATGATTGGCTAGACTTATTCTGTAAGTGTTTAAATCACTAGTGTGTAATATTATTTTCCTCTTGATGATTTTTTTAATACCTGGTGATGTTTTGTATAATATTTCATTCAAAATTCTACCAACACACATACAATAGTGATGAGATTTGAAGCAAGAATTGCTTAACAATTTGCTCTGAGAACTTCCTCATAGGTTATGCCATGTGAAATTGATTAAAGTTATGCTGCATCTGTATAAGTAATTGCTTTTCTTATAGGAACAAAAAGTCAACATGTTTGACTAAGACTTATTTAGGACTAATTAAAAGTAAATAATTGTTATTTCTTGATTTTGTAAAACTCTTTTTCTTCTTTTATTTGTTGCTTTCAGTTGGTTCCTTTCTTGGCCTTTTGGTTTTGGGTTGTTATTATTTTGTCTTTCTATTACCTTACTCATTCTTAACTTGACCTTTAGAATGTGAATTGACTTAATAAACTGAATTAAAATTCTTTATATATTTAGCTAACATTTAATTTTTTATTAAGGAACTCATTGCCAATTTTACTTTTTGATAATAAATGATTATATTAAAACAATTCTATTACTTTGAATTTTACTTTGTATTTGTATTTTTGAATACTCTTTGATTAAAAATAATGCAAACCTGTATGATATTTATATTAAGAGCAATTAATTGATTAAAGTTAATGGGTCATATTGGATGAGCTGATTTTTAATTGACGCTTATCTTTGATGCTCTGATATATAGAAGAATTTCAATTAACAATGTTCAGGGAAGATTTTCAGAGAGCTAGTTAGGTAGACATTTAAAAGTAAATCTTATCAGAACTTATTACAGGATTTGATTCTACTTTGATTATTAACTTATATGTCTTAAAGTCAATAAACTGTATTTAGTGACAACCCTTCATTGTTCTCATGAACTCTTGTTTTCTTACTTCTTAAGGTGACAGATTTTGGCTTTGCCAAGCGGGTAAAAGGCCGAACCTGGACACTATGCGGCACCCCAGAGTACTTGGCACCAGAGATCATCCTCAGCAAGGTCTGTACTATCACAAAATGTTACTTTAGTTGGGAAAACCCAATTACATTTTATTGTGAGGCATGATTACTTTTATCTTTAGCATTTTGTAAGTGTCAAAAAGTGTAGAAATCTTCTTGCTATAACTGGGGCAAAAACAAACATTGTGGAAAAGAACTCCCACAGGTTCTCTTCTGGACCAAGGCAAGGTTAGATTTACTGACTGGCCAATCCAATCGAACAAATTCCCTGTTATTGCAGATAATCATTGACATCTTGCGGCTTTGCATTGTTGCCTACAAAGCTGGCCCTATTAATCAGAACAAATTCATCTTTGTAGCTGACCATGAGTGTGCCTTTGATGACAAACAGTAGGATTCTGGTCTTACTGCTTAAACAACCCAAAAACCATCACATAGCCATCTCAATAGTCATAGGATGTTGTTCTTCTTTGGAGCGTTTTTTATCTTCTGCTTCTTTTGTTTCGTCCCCAAATAAGGTTCTCAGGCGCTGTCTTGTTAGCATGGTTTTTAAGCTGAATAATGACTTCTCAATAGCAAGTTTTTAATGAATCATGATTCAACATTACTCACTAACATATGGTGTTCGCAATATGAATTAGCTTGTGTTTTAGTCTCATTGTCATGGGTTGGCTTCCTATAAAATGATTTGCGTTAAAATGTCACCCTGGTCACCATGCCTTAAGATGGGAATGATTTTCACATCATGTGTATACTTAATAAAAAACGTTTAAAAAAAATTAAAACCTGCATGTGTCAAAAAAACAGGCAAAGATAACATGAAGATAGTCTGTACAAAATATGGTGTCAAATAACAAGGTGGTCTGTACCTATTGGCTGTTAGAGTAGTATTTGTGAGATGTGTTTAGATCCCTGTTCAAAATGGAGTTCCTCTTCACAACCTTCATGTTTTGAATAGCAACTCATAAGATTTTCTCTTTTCAATACTCTGGATTTACAAGTGGATTGTGAACAGTTTTGTCAACATTCAACATGTTTTTGAGTCTTTGAATGAGATCTGATTGTCTACTGATTGGAAATCAGATTATGAATTTTGATGGTGGGTAAAGAACTGTTGTTTATTCAGGTTTTTGCTAATTTTAAATGTGGAAATTACACCCCAGCTTTATGATCTTTATTGATATTTCAATGTCATATCTTGTTTTTTTTCATTAACAGGGTTACAACAAAGCTGTGGATTGGTGGGCCTTGGGAGTCCTCATTTATGAAATGGCTGCCGGTTATCCTCCTTTCTTTGCTGACCAACCAATCCAAATCTACGAGAAAATCGTGTCAGGAAAGGTGAGTGTGTTACATTAAAGACATGCACACACACACTTTTGCTTGCTTTTTTTGTTAAGAAGAGTTTTTATTTTTGATGAATAGGGCATGTATTTATTGCATTCAATCATAATTCTTTAAATGACCCATTTTAAGAAAAAATATAAACATGCCATACTTTTGACTATTTATGCTGTATAGTTTCCATTTTGTTTTGACTTTTGTGTACGAAATATTGAAATAATGAAGATTGATCTGATGTGCCAACTGTAAAGAGCTTGATTCAAGACACGTTAATGGTTTACAGGCTATCATATTAAACATCTTGGACATAAAATTGACAGAACCTATTATAAGATTATGCTTAGTGTCACATCTTATTCTAACATCAGACTCTATAACCTGACATTTGTGTTGGCTGTTAATGGGATCAATAAATCTGATGACACTGTTGTTGTCCTTAGTTGATCATTCATTTTTGTTATCTTTAGTGTACATTTCATAATTACTGTGCAATTAGTCAATGGGTTGGAATGTGATTTAATTAGTTGACGTAACACAGATGTCTAATACGTAAGGAGCATTGTTTTGAGGGTGTCAATCTATAGCTGTATGATGTCTGTATAGTTTTTTCTCTTAAAGTCAATTGTGATTTTGGAGTTATCTTTTCTTGTGCCAAGTTCAGTTCAGGTAGCAGTACCCCGCAATTACATAATCACTGGCTTCAGGCTTATCATTTATCAGAGGGCATTGTCATATCAAGGAGAATAGATTATTCATTAAACCTGGCTAATCTAACATGTGTAATATTGACAGCTAACAATAGATAATGATCGTTCATGGTTTAGATTTTGCTTGAGTGATGCTAGATGTCAAGTGTGAGAGAGGCTGTTGTTGGCAGACACAAAAAGGTACAGATAACTATCCCTTCCAGTGAGAAAAGTTGAATAGGAGAAAAAAACTATGATAGAGTAAAAAAAAGCCAATTATTGTTATGTAGTAAACTTAAAAGCTGTTTTGTTTTACTGATATCAGCAAGACACAAGTTATAAAGGTACCTAGCACAACATTCCCTTCATATGTTTAACAGAAGCTGAAATTTGGTATACATCCTCATCTTATGGTAATTGATCAGCAGAACAATTTCTTTCTTGATACCACCAGGGGACTGATTAGTATGAGGGCATTTTCATCCCCCCTCCCCTAATAAGATTATAAGTTTGAAAATAAAATTAGGGGGTTCATATAATCCAGCTATATGGTAAATTTCTTAGATTACAACATTTTCTTAACATAATTTAGAGCCCAACTTCATTTAAGTTTCTAAATTTCAGGGCCAGCATCCAAAGTAGAGGCCCCTGACTATTTGTCCCCCCCCCCTAAACAGTGTTTTTTCAATGTTCATATATAGCTGTAATAGGCACACAACCTCATCTTGTGGCAATTGATCAGCACAACAATTTCTTTGTTTATGTCTCCAGGAACAGGTGGGTTGGGGGAATAAAATTCGAAGTCCAAGTTAAACTGCCCAAATTTTCTTTTTTGCTATGTTTTGTCTGAGTTCTGCTGTCAAAATTTTCATATTTCATGTGGAGAAGATTCCACATCAATTTTTTTTGTCTGTTAACTAACAGTGCTCAAAACAACACCTTAAATTTTTATAGTGTCAATCTTATTTTCCTTTTTTTGCCCCTTCTTTTTAGTCTGAAAAATACTGTAGAATGCTACAGATTTCTACCATTATCACCAATTTTCAAAATTTCCAGACCACCCCCACATAGGTTCATGCACTTCGCCCCCTTCTGGGCCTTTTGTGAAAGAATATGGTGCCTGCACTACCTTTGGTATGTTTTATTTCATACTTTATAAGATTATTATCTTTTTTGTTCCTTTGATTGTGTAGTATCCCTGTAAAAGGACACTTGTAATCTATGGTGCTTTTTTCAGGTTCGGTTCCCATCACACTTCAGCTCTGACTTGAAAGATTTGCTACGCAACCTGCTGCAGGTTGACCTTACCAAGAGGTTTGGCAATCTGAAGAATGGTGTCAATGACATTAAGAATCACAAGTGGTTCTCCACCATGGACTGGATCGCAATCTACCAGAGAAAGGTAAATACAGATATTAGACACTGCTGAGATGTGGTAGACATTATTTTGGCTAGAGCAACCCTTATGAACTATATGCACTGCTAGGAATGTTGTCTTTGATTGACTTCCCCTCACCTTCCAATGGTTTTTGTAATTTTTATGCTATGAACATCTTTAGACATTGCTATCACAAGGCGCATTTATCCGCCAGGCCTTACCCTAATGCACCAACATAATCTCAGCAAAGGTATATTTATTAGCACAACTAGAGATTAATCTGGGACTCTTCTGTGATAAACCAAATCTGCTTTGTTAAGTAACGCTTTCTTAATCCTTGAATATGAAAATGCCATTAAGGACTTGATAAACCATAGACAAATTACATGCAATTTTCTTATTCTTGACTACAAACAAACAAAAAAAACTTTTTTACCTTTGGCCATGGTCCTTGCTTGTGCTGCCATTTTTACATCTGTATAAATGACTGAAATTTTAAATGTTATGATGCAATATTTTGAAAAAAAATGATGGTGCACCCAAGATGTGCTGTAAGATTTTTTTAGTTGTTGGAATTCAATAAAATATTGACATGTTACTTCATTATTCTCTTTTCAGGTTGATGCTCCCTTTACACCCAAGACGAAGGGTGCCGGAGACACAGCCAACTTCGATGACTATGAGGAAGAGCCATTACGCATCTCGTCAACTGAGAAATGTGCCAAAGAGTTTGCTGATTTCTGATAGCTGTGTTATTCTAAGTGGACTATGCTACAACACTACCACCTCCACCAACACCATCCCTACCTCCCTGTCACCATGGCCTCAGCAGACAAGGACCTACAGAGTTATGTCCCTTAATTGTAAGCCGCGGAGGGCTGGGACATTTGCCATTGATTCTTTGGGAAATGGTCACAGGGCTCTGTTATGATGGTCGTTTGTATATGTGCCTGTGTCACGGGATGTGTTTGTGTCAGTGTGTGGTACGTTTGGAGGTATTCTTAGCCCTCAACATTTTGTATGTATGTACGTATGGCTTTTCTGAGTTCAGACCTAGATGATTAGTGTGTAAGCCATTTATAAGGATGGAGACTTCGCGTGTATGTTTTGTTTTTCACACTTTGTAATAATGTATCATTTTGAATTGTTTTTTTGAATGATTTATTTCTTATTTGAAGTAGAGAAAGCCTGTTTTGAGAGCCATTATGGATGAACAGAGTAAACGTTGATGGTTCATGCATTCACGCAGTGCGTGACTTATACAATAGTAACCTTACTTACAGTTTATTGAAAATACACTGTCAGAGACATTTGTATCTTATTCTGTGTTAGGCTTCACGACAGCAATAACAAAGAAAAGATTGTTTTTCGTTCTATTTTTTAGACTGAATTTTCAGTCATTGAGGTGTTATCCTACCCAAACCTTGAACCATTGTAGATGATTGTGATACATTTAGGCTGTGAAAGAAGTAAAGGGATATCGTATTTACCATGATGCCACATTCGTTTTCAGAATCCCTATACGCTATGTTTGAATCATTTTGCGCTTCTTACTCAATATTGTAGACTTTTTATTGAATCTTTTGTTTACATTTTAATGCTTGTTAGAACTCTTGTTTGAGAATCAATAAACTAGCATAATAGACAAGATATTGGTCGAAAAGAAAAGTTTCGCCTTTTCTGTCCTTGTGTCCTTTGACCGTTGAGAATCATTGACTAGTTCTCCTACTTCAATTTTTGTCTGAGAGTAAATAGGACGTAGAAACTCAATAGAGTCGATGGGCTCCTCCATCCCATGTGCAATTTGTAATAGGTTTATTTATAATTATTTTTTTCCTGTATCAATGTGTTGCTGTCATGCTGTGATGTGGAGCTGTGTAGTTTGTACACAGTTGTCCCCCAGTGTGTGGCTGTGTAGTTTGTACACGTCTCCTGGTGTGTCTGCTGACCTAGTTCACTTTGCTGGTTTCCTGCCTTAGGTCTTGTGCCTGCTGAGTGTGAGTCCTAGTGTGTCTTGGTGAAAGAAAGATAACACCACCTGCATGGTAAGCGAGAAGACCCTTATTCAAATGGCTTTGTACAGAGTGATGGAAGTGAAAAAGAAAATCATGACTAAAACTTTGGTGGAGTCTAGTTTTCTTGTTCATCACAAGCAAACTTTACTGTAAATACGAGAATGGCGATAATTATATATATATATATCATCATAAATGTTTGTACTATAATATCTTAAATATCAACTTCAGGTTTATTTTCATAAGATGCACCTGCCTTGCTTGGGTTTGTTATTTTGTATTGTTGGTATCTTGAATTCCCCCCCATCACAAAGAATTGCCTATCGTTTCAATGGTTCATGTCCCTCTTTTTTTCAGAAGTGTAGAAAAGCCCCTCTTCTCCCCGGCTACTAAGCTAAGTCTGAACTTGTCTTATGGACAGCTTCATGTAAAATAAATTTTCAAGATAATTCTTTTGTGGATGCGATCCTGCATTTTTCTGCCCCAGTGACCTGGCTTTGATACTTGAGATGCAAAGACTTAAAGAATCAGTTCTTCTGAATTGGTTTTATTGCATGACGCACATTTGCTTGTCCACTTTTGATATATTCAATATCCAGGATGTTTTCTTTACTTTTTAAATCCCCACATTACTGTCGTCAACTTCTGTGTGTGTTGTTTTTGTTTGAATGAGCCAGTCAAGTAAGTGTATCAAAAATGAGTTGTTGGTTGGTGAATATTTTAAGTTGTGCCATGATCATTCTCATTACCAGACCTGTTTTTAAAGGAGAATTTTTCTTCTTTGACTTACTTAAAGTCAGGCAATTTTACTGAAATTTATCAAAGTTCAGGCAAAAACAAATCTTCAGGTCCACTTGCAGGTTATACAATTAAAGATTGTAGGTCTAAACACGGCAGCTGGAGTAACATCCACAGTTCAGTCCTGTATTTGTACATGTTGACAAATGAAAGTACAAAAAGTTAAGTTTGTACATAATTGTTGCTGTATTCAGCAGGTAAAATTAGCTGACTAGACTAGTAAAATTTAAGAATCATATTCTTCTAAGGGATACAAAATCCCAACACCCATTTCTTGCGAGGTTCAAATATACCAGCAACATAACTTCTTAAAAGAAATTGTCAAGAATAAATGCAAAAAATTAAGCCTTATGTGTGTCATCTGTTCTGGGTGTTATTTATATAATATTAAGATATCAAATAGGCATGAATCTGGTCAGGATTATATAGAGGATAAAAAAGATGGTCTTAATTATAGATATGACATTGTATTTATGCATAACCCATCTCTCATTATATAATGTGTCATTATCATAATACACTAAAACTTTGTACACAGTTTTTCTTTCTAATTTCTTCTTAAATAACATCCCCATTACCCCTTTCTTTCATTGAAAGTTAGATCTAGATATAATCCAGATAGAACATGCATGGAATGTGGTGAATGATAACAAATACAAGTGGACATTGAGAGACAAAAACTTGTTCGTTAATGACAGAAAGAAATTTTTTCATGAAGGGTTATAACTCTTTGTACATGAATGCCTGCTAGAGGATGTAAGACTCTTGTGTTCACTCGTTGTGCATGATTTTTTTCTTTTTTTAGGTTTAAAAAAATTATATATTCAAACAGAAATTGGACTGCAAATACAATTTCTATCTGGACTTTGCTTTACTTAAAATATTCTTTTTCCCACATATTTTTCTCATTTATCTTCTTTTGACAATTCCCATCTTTACTCAAACATCATGTATTAATTAGGTCATTTTATTTATAGATTTATATATACTTACAAAATATAAAAACCCTTCCCAGAGAAAGAATATTTTATACTTACTATCATTGTTCAGTTAGAGTTGTGTATTTGTGGGTATGCATATTTCAATTATTTTTTTCAATGTTTCTAGCTTTAACTTTGAACTTGTGTTTACGTTAGATCTGATGTCAATTCTATTAATAAAAATTATGTCATCATTGTCTTTTTGTCCTGTTTGTTATTTCAAAGGTTTGAGCGTCCATTATTTTTCTTTAAAAGAATTTAGCACAGCTGATTTTTTAATGTCTCTGGACTCAATTAGTTACATTGTTGAACACAAGATATAACAAATGCATAGAAATGTTGTTGCAAAGTAAGTGGTACTTGCATTTAGTTTAAACCTTACATCTTATTGTTGAGTTTGGTATAATGATTATAATGATGATGATTTGTAACAAACGCTTCTGAGAATTAGTTCATTGAAGTCAATGATTTTATATAAAACTTTGTTGTGTTTTCTTATGGGCTCTTGAGCCATAGAGAGTGTTGCCAATTGATGGTTTATGTCTATTTTCTCTCAACCCTGAGTACTCAACAAGACAATCCTGTCATTCAATGCGACTTGGGCCAAAATTTCCCGCGATGGTCATTGCTATTTTTTTAATACTGAATGAAATTGTATCTACGGAACACACTTTACAAAGTACTTGTCTTCATGTATAAATAAAAATACATCCCCATCTCTAAACTATCTCGAAAAGTCGTTTTAGTGGTAGGTGTGCTAAAAGACGGGAGCGGTATACCGATGTGCCCCCGTACTGATGTAGGCACAGTTTTACACATGTAGGCACACCTAAACACATGTAGACACAGTTTTACGCATGTAGGCATACCTTAACACATGCAGACACAGATTTGCACATGTAGACATAGCTTTACATATCTAGATGAGATTTTACACATGTAGGCACAGCGTTACACATGTAGATGTATTTGTACACACATAGGCACAGTTTTACACATGTAGACACACCTAAACACATGTAGACAAAGTTTTACACATGTAGACATAGCTTTACACATATAGGCACAGTTTTACACGTGTAGACATAGGTACAGGGACACATAGGGATCCACCCCTAAAAGACCAGATCTTGGTCAGATATCAACTTTTTTTTATAAAGTTGGTATTAAAAAAAAGGGAGATGTTCCTCTATGTGCTAGTGTCTCAATTTAAGGAAAACGAATTATTGCAGTTTTTAAATCTCATGAAAACGAATTCTCGAGAATTTCCGAAAATCAACAGAGTTTTAGTGGTAGGTGTACTAAGATGGCCATATCTTGGTCAAATACCAACCAATTTTCATAAACTTGGTCTCAAATGAAAGGATGTAACTTATAGCCAATAATGTTCAAAATTTCAAACTAAGATTAAGATGGTAAACTGAAGAATCGGTTATGAAAGTTGTCCAAAAGCCAACACCATACTAAAGAGTATAAACATCAGAACTAGACGCCAAACTAGGTCAATTACGTTAACAATAACACATACTATAGATTCATTTTGTACATTATAAATCTACATGGCAGTACAATAGCATTACTGCATACGCATTTTTAATCTTCTGTAAATCTAACAGGATGTTCATACAAAATCACATCTGACAGTTATTTTTGTGGTTATACAAGTTAGTTGCTTATCAAGAACTAAGTAATCCTGAGCTGTGAAAGAGAAGGAAAACATGTTATTTCTAAAAAAAATCACAAAATACACAATGGCGACAGGGTAACGAGAACATTTTGAAAATGATGTTATTGAAAAGAAAATTCCAACTACAAAAGATTTTGAATTGTGCAAACATTGACATAAAAATCTAAAAAAATCACATTCAAGAGATTTTTTTCAGGATACCTCTCTATATATCTTTTTCAGACCACTTTTGTACTGAGCTGGGGTTTGAAAGTTTCAAGTTATAACTTTGTCTCTAACAAAACCTTTGCAGCTGTTTTCAGTTTTCAACAGTTTATGGATTGCAGAGGTAAACATGATTTACCTGCAGGATACCACTGTAGTAAGAGAGATATTTTATTTTGACACGATTTACCTGCAGGATACCTGACTGTAGTAAGAGAGATATTTTATTTTGACATGTCGTCTCCTATCACTTGACAAATCTGTGATCCAGTCTGAAATATGAACTTGAATCAATTATTTTATTGCGGGGTGCACTTGTTGGATGGGAATTTTGGTAAATAAGGTGTAAATGGTGCAAATATATAGCATTTCCCCTCCTATGGGGGGGGGGGGTATTGCACCATATCCAAGTTAACTCCAACGCTTTGCATAATATAATACCACTTAAATAACAAACAAACAGCGTCAAAATGGTGTAAATTACACGTAATATTAAGTATAGAATGCTTTAGGAGCGTTTAAGCCAAATTCGCTTAAACACTTTTTTGGTACCTTTGGGTAACATAAAGGTCAAAAGATCCAAACTCTTCAGAAAGTTAAATACATACTTCAAATGTGAGGAAAACCCTGTAGAGAAACATGAATGCGTTCATTTTCGCTTTGCAGAGACCATTGGGTGTGTTTTTACCACGTCATTCACAACTTTTGGAATCTTATATATCACGCACAGGCACAAATCTTATTCACTGCTGTCAACAACAAGGTATTGAAAAATACAACGAACACACACTGCCAATGGTTTATTCATATTTGATATTTCATGTTGAAATGCAGGACCGGATTAACCTATAGGCTATGTAGGCTGAAGCCTAGGGCCCCAACCTAGTTGGGACCTCACCCTAGAAACTTCTTAGAAAAGAGTGTATCAATTTTTTCCTAAACCCAGTAACATAGCTCTAAAATGCACCATTTAGCTTCCATATTTCAATTTTTTTCCCAGACCCCCTTAACATAGCTCAAAAATGCATCATTTAGCAATTTTTTCCTTTTCAATTTTTTACCAGTTCTCCCTTAAATAGCTCTAAAATGCACCATTTAAATTCAATTTTTTCCTAGTCCTCTCTAAACATAGCTCTAAAATGCACAATTTAGCTTCCATTTTTCAATTCCCTCAGACCCCCTAAACATAGCTCTAAAATGCACCATTTAGCTTTCATTTCCCCCCAGTCCTCGTCCTCCCTAAACGTAGCACCACAATGCACCAGTCAGCTTCCACTTTTCAATTATTTTCCCAGTCCTCTCTAAACATTAGCTCTAAAATGCTTAGCTTCCATTTTCAAAATGTCCCCTATTCCTACCTAAACATTCCTTTAAAATGCACCATTTAGTTTCTTTAAAAAAAAATCCCAGACTACCCTTAAAATAGCTCTGAGATGCACCATTTAGCTTCAATTTTTAATTATTTGCCAGACCCCCTGTATCATTTTGCTTCCATTTAAAAACCAATTTCCTCAACACCCATTAACAAATCTGTAAAATTCACCACTTAGCTTCGATTTGAAAATAAAACAATAGTAT
>JAUUEB010073515.1:0-15650 GCA_032362205.1 Clione limacina | reverse complement strand
TCAATAAAATTCAAGTCTGGTTGAGTCATGGGGGGGGGGGTGAAGAGAAATCCCTCATTCCCCCCCTAGTATCATTGTCTCCACGAAGAGGCTCTTCCATCTCCCAAGATAGTTTTGTTTTTTGATATTGTCCGTGTTTCTGTAACAAAGCTTATTTTACAGGATAGGGGTGTTAACCCTACGCCCAATTGTTTCTTTTCGGGATGCAGCGACCTTTGGGACATTAGGTCGCCTCTTACGACTCGCAGCATCACGGCAGACATATTCTTCGCGATGCCGAATCTTCACGACAGAGGCGGGGGATACGAGTTATAAAATCATTTTTGATGAAGCCACATTGGGCATGGTCTGAAAAAAACATTTTTTTTTCAAAAATAATATTTCATCAATATTTATCCATTCATCGCCTACCCACACAAATACATTGACACAATAATGTTGACCTAATGAAATATTTTGTGAAGACTCCACTTTGTGAAACTCTTTAAGTATGAAAAATCACTTGTGTTTTAAGTCAACATTGCAAACAAAAGTCACCTTATTATATTTAAACGACCAATGAAGATGGTCAATTATATAAACTAGTAAATGTCCCGTTCCTCGAACGTGTAAGACATATTTGCCAATTAGGACAGAGGGTGAGAGTATTATTTAATATATCTTTAACATAAACCAATTGACATAAAAACGCCGGAATTGAAAACGCAACGACGACGGGTAAACACAGGTTGGGAAAACGCAACAACGACGGCTAAACGCAGGACGGGAAAACGCAACGACGATGGCTCAATTTTAATCTTCATGAACGCAAAAATTAGGCTTTAAATAAAAAAATAAATATCGCTACACGATCCGCAACACATTAAACTATGAGAAAAGTATCACTTGTCGATCTAAAACTTCCTAGAAAGAACGTGTGTAACTTTAACTTTCCTAGCTCCAATATAATAAGATTAGCATCTTTTCCTATGTAGCAACAAGAACGTAGACTTAATGGATATGCCACAGACAACCTAGAAATAATTATGTTCTATATGATTATTTTCTACAACTCATTAAAGGAGGTATAATTATTTCAATTTGAATTTAAAATGGAATAGTATCCAATCTCTTTAATTTGTTACAATGTATTTTCCAAGTCTGGCATATTTACATGTTTTTGGGTAATTGTGGAAATAAATAATTATCATGGCATTTTTTATATTGCTCTATTCTACGTGTTATGAACAAAACAGATTTGATTTCTTTTTTACAAATAATATCTAACGAGTTTTAAGAGTTTTATAATATAAGTGGACTATAATTGAACTATGACCACAATACCCTTCATCAAAACTATCAAGACGTCATTGTTCAAATTAGAGGGTGAACACAAAGAGCTTACTACCATCTAAACTCAGGCGCGTATTGAGGATTTTCCAATGAGGGCGAGGGGATATATCGGCGCCCAATATTTTTAGGGTGTGGGACATTTTTAAAAATTAGGTGTTAACGGTGCGAATCTATAGCATTGTTTCTGTTTTCCCTAAGATGGGGTTAGGGGCATGGCCCTGCTTGCACCTTGTCAGCCTTGGACATTTTTTTCCATGCCTGCAATGAGAGGTCAACGATGTCCTTCTATAAACCTACTAGAGGCAAAGATTGCAAATATTCAAGCCTGAAGATGGCTAGACCCAGGGATGCGGAGCTCGGAGCTGGAAGGTATATATAGGTGGAGCCGGAGCTGGATTTTCTTTAGTGGAGCCGGAATATCTTTCAGGCGGGGCCGGAGTTGGACATCTTTTTAGACGGACCTGGATCTGGAAACATTTTTACCGGCTCCGGCTCCGGCTCCGGCTCCGGCTCCAACTCCATTATGGGTATCACCCCAAAATCAATCAAATTCACATTTCTGATTAATAAGAGAAAAGAAGATTTTCAATTATATAATTAGATATAGAGTGCCTTCACTAGAAGAACTTAACACAATGTTTTATATTTAAACAAAAAGTTACCTATCACCTGTCTGGACAGAGAGGTACAGCGTACGTACAGGGATTAAATTAAAAAAATACCCTTATTTCATCTTATAAATATTCACACATTTCACATACTAAACCAAGTTAATAATGGACAGTAAAATTATTCATCATATTATGGTCAAAATATGTGTCATAAAGGGATGCAACAATTAATAATGAATGTCTTAGAACCAGGGATGCGGAGCCGGGGAGCCGGAAGGGATTTAGGTGGAGCCGGAAATGTTTAGCTTTGGAGCCAGAGTCAGAAAATGTTAAGGTTTGGATCAAGAGTCCAAGCCGGACAATTTTAAGCTTTTGAGCCGGAGACGGAAAAAATACACCTGGATCCGCAACCCTGGTTAGATCAAAGACTAGTTTGACGGCGATGCTACGGCCGACTTTAGACCTAACCCTAGACATAATGGATATGACACAGACAACTTTGAAATAGATTTGTACAAAATATTCATTTTTGATAACACAAAAGAAAGGGTAGACACTTGATTTCAATCTAATCAAAAACAAACTGGCGCTTAATTCGAGATGGCAATTTATTTGATGTCTGAAGCTTTATCAATCTATTTAAATTTGACATACTGGATTATTCGTTTTTGAGTTATTCAGGACGGAATCTTTTTTTGTGACAATGTTTGGATTTTTATGTCAAATTTGATATTGCAAAGTCTTCACATAACAGATTTGAACTTTCACAAAAATATCTTATAAGCTTAGAGACAAAAGTGATACACTGGCAATGTGATTATAACTTGTCGTAGACACAATTTTCGTATTTTTTTTTAGTATTTGAGAAGAAAATAATGCTTACTTTACATTTCGGAATGGGCAAAATTTTATCTAGGATTATACGTAAATGATGACTATATTCTAAAATCATTCAAATAAGTTTTTTTCGAAAGTAATCTTTCATTAGTTATTTCAATAAAGGCAATATAAGCAAACTATTTACTTTATTCAATAAAACAGTTGATGTACGGAAGCTTGTATTTCCTGTCTGCGTATGCTGATATAATAAATTATTGATCTTGGTGTTGAACATCCCCATAATCCTGTTATTATTGATCTTGGTGTTGAACATCCCCATAGTCCTGTTATTATTGATCTTGGTGTTGAACATCCCCATAGTCCTGTTATTATTGATGGTAACAGCAAAATAAATCTGAAGAATTTTATTCCAATCTCTTATAATGATGCCAAAGTTTGTTCAGGACGCACGATAAAAAAAACTACCAAAAATGTATTGTACTTTGCTGAATAATGCACATTGTCAGCAAGTCTTGTAAGGGGCTATAAATTACAAATTACAAGCAGCACAATATGGCGAATGGCGAATAGCAAGTGAATTTGTATGTATGACGCCTGCCTTTCTCATGTAAAAGTCACCCAATGATAACACATATTATGTTATCATCGAATTTGTAGAGAATTTCCTTCATCGAGCTGCTTTATTTTTTATTGAATAAGTGATACAATCTGATAATTGAAAATCTCCACAAATTCCCAAAATTGACCTTTGACCATAAAACCTTTCAATAAACACGACTGAGACCATGGTTTAATTAAGAGGGTGAAGACGGGGAGCTTACTCCAACATACAGTTATATATACGTGATTAAGTTGACTTTACAAAACTTTTACCTCGTTTTGATTTAATTTGTGTAAACATTTTTATTTGTGAATCTCACTAGGTATCAAATGACATTTTCGTTATTAAATAAACATTTGCAAGATAAAAATTATTATTGAAACGTCGAAACAAAACAGCAATTTTAAGATTATATTTGTATCCTCCAGTGTACCAAATGAAACAATACAGAAATATTATCAACACTAGCTACTCTGTTTACTGAGCATATTAAGTATCACACGCGTGGAAAAATGTAAAAACTCTTGATAAACCTTTCTCGAGAATGTCTAGACGAACTTAGTTCGATAGCTGACGAGATACGTCACCTTTTTACATGGACTTTTGGTTGAAAAATAGGTTTAAGATGGTGCTGATGCACTTGCAAGAGATCCTTTGGTTGTTGTGAATTAGAGGATGTGTAACTAAAAAGGCACAAACCGTGGTAAATTCAAACTAACCCTACATTAACTACATCTCTCTATTACAGTCTAAGTATGAGTTCTTCCTGACATGGAAAGTGGCTTCCACTAAGGGGGTGAAAGGTATAATTGTGATTTACAAAAAAACTTTGACCTTCAAAGAATGCACATCAGCAACATCTGTCAATCGATAAGTATTGAATTTGTTCAAACCGAGTACAGAAAAACACTATTCGTACGTCATTGATATTTTGTTTGTCAATAATGATGCTTATGGTTCCTCGAACAGATCGCTTTGCACTGAGTTGTTGTCAAACAAACAAATACTAATATATGTTGTTTAGTGGTAATGTCTTAGTCGGCCACAACTTGGACCGTATTTGATTGACACTTGTTTTAGCGCATTAAGTTTGTGTTAATTGGCCAAATGAATGTCCAGACGATTCTGCTCGAAAAAATTCTATAGTTGTTCCACTGAGAAAATAAATCTTGTGCCTAACAAATGCAAAAAGATGTTTTTTTCACAGTGGAACAACTATGGCACATTTTGAAAACCTGATTTTTGCGTTAGCAATTTCTTATAATCTCAAAATTTCACTTCCAGTTTTGATAATAAAAGATTTTCGAAAATAGTTTTAAATGAATTCTCTATTGCTTTTGTCTTAACAAAGATATTTTGTATTTATAATTATAATGATTAATTAGAAATTACTTAATCAGATTAATTGCGATGACTATAATCAGAAAACGACGAACATCGTGTTTTGTCTTCAATTTTACAACATATCGTCAACTTTGTAATAATATTTTTTTATCGACGTCGATTGGTGATACTATCAAAATGTGGTATCGATATCAACCACAGATGGAACACCGTGGTATAGTTATCATAAGTGATGATTCTTTTTCATTTTTATTGGAAAATTAAAGAGAAGAAGAAAACAGAAGACAAAAGTAATATTTATGAAGTTTAAACCTTCATGCTTTTGAGCTCACATTATTGAATTAAATCTCAAAATTTGCACCACCTGATTGATGTTCCAATGATAGCACAAAGTCTGTTTCTTTAACACGCAAACCGCTAGCTAACCTGCTATAATTAGCCAAGTAATTTCACGTGTTTCCGGTTGAATACGGCATAAAAGTGGTAAATAAAAATACAGTTACTGCATTCATATAAGATGTCTATTCTTGGCGATCCTAAAGGGTTACATTCAATTTCGTTACGGCGACCGACCACGTCCTTGGTTTTTGGTTTCCTGGAAACGAAATCTTTTGGCTGATTGTCGTGGAAAGCCCAGTATTTGACGTAAAACATTAATGTGCATCCAAGAATAATTAGTCTGACCTTGTCAATTGTTTTGAATTTATATGGCTGTCCAACAATTATAATTAAGATTCACTCTGTGTTATAGAATGTAGTGTGTCATTTATACCACACTTTTTGTCTATGTATGAGACCATGCCTTCACAAACTGATAAAACATGTCACATTATTAATCTACGCCTTCACAAACTGTCACATGATATCCAATAAATAATACAGAAAACCTAAAATAGGTTTTATAATAAAGACGGGGTGCTAGCCTAGCAATTTATAACGAGGACTTAATTACGTTCATCATAGGTCTACAGTGTTGAGAGTTGTAATTGTTACGCTAACGATGCGGTGTTAGGACAAGAAAAGGACCAGCTCGAAAAGTCACATTTTTCTCATCACAATATAATATGAACTGTCTCATTACCTCTACGGTCTGCCGGACCAAAGTCTTTTAAATTACATAAGTCCGTGACATACGCTTCGCCCCAACATGACTATGATGAGGTGCTTTCTCGCTTATGACAGTCAGCTTAAGTGTAAGAACTGAAGTGGCACCCAAAGAGTTCACGGACGGTACACAGGGTCTTGTATATGTTAATACATTAACGTTTAAATAGGTTTAAAGTTTATAGAAATGAACGAAATGACCAAAAAGTACACGGACGATACATACAATCCCTTTGTATGCATTCACTTTAAAATAAAAGAAAGAAACTACAACACATATTTAAGCTGCAAATCTTTCATTTTATAAAATCGTATAATACACAGGTTCGGCAGCAAACCATTACCTACAAGCCCCTACTGGTCTTATGGCACTAAGGGCTAGGAACGCCCAAGAACGCACAAAAAGCGCAGTAACAAACGTCCAAAAAGCACATTACAAACAGTGCACAAAATAGCTGAGGCAGGCACAGCAAAAAACTGTGAAGGAAGGCACAGTCTGATAAGAAAAGACAGACAAAATTCAGTCCAGGAGCGCCGTAGAACTCTAGGGTCTTGTAGGGTATCGGTTGCCCGCCGATTTGTTGTCCCCCAAACGCTCGGACTAGAGGCCCACTGTCTTCAAGTAACGCTATTCCCCTGGCTAAGAACCGACCTTTTACCACAAAGATGTCCAAGTTCCGCTAGTCCGTACCATGACGAGCTCTAAAATGGGAAAGACTGTCGAAACCCCACGGGTAGGCGTGAAAGCACCTCACCAATACGTCTAGGTGAAGGGGGGGGGGGAGAGCGTATGTCACGGTACTATAATATGCACACAGGATATTCGTGGTCAGGTCTCTGATCATCATCCTTCGGGCCTTTGAAGAAGAAGAAGTTAGCATGTGTTAATGTTGTGTTCAAATCAAACTCCTTCAAAAATACACCAAGACAACAACTGAGGGGATGAGAGATTTCGCTCCACTCCCTCCCTCGATGCCTAAATTGGACATTTTTTAATGATCTTAAGGGAACCTAAATACAACATTTTGTGAACCCCAAAATAAGATCTTACACGGGTTGTCACCAATGGTAAAAAAAATCGAAGACTCCAAAATGTTTCAGGTATGGTTGCAAATAAAACGAGTTTCTGAGACAACAACAAAGAATACAATTAGTTTTAGAATACAGTATGTTTCCCATTACGTTCCTAAATACTACAATCAGGAGAAATAAGATTTATGCATTTCATACATTTTCACTTCAATGAACGCGATAAGAGTTAATTTAACGTGCAACTTATTTTTGGAATCCAATATTACATGGTTAGATCACTCTTAAGTTTGAATTAATGTTGCTAAACAGAGCAATTTTCAATTTAATTCAAAATCCGATTTTTTTAATATCAGGTATAATAATATGGTAAGCGCCTAACTAAGAAGGTGGTCTCTAAAACATTACGCGCTTAAAGCAGCCACTAATGAAAAAGTAATCCTAGTTATTAACCAAGTCTTTATTTGTAATAGCTGGTACAGCGTAAACAAAGACAGATATCTTTAGATAGATATAGACTACAAAAACAAACATTGTTTGAAGTACCAAAGCCGACACCTTGACCTTTTCAACGGTTAAAATATGTGATATAACAACTTATAAAGTCCAAAGGTCACACTAAAACAGCTGTTTCTACTGAAATATCGATCAGCTGAGTGGTAAATTTGGAATGTCAAGCCTGCGAAGATACAATATTTTCCCGTATCCTTATTTAATGACAGTTATGTCTCCTCACTTACAGCTCTGTTATTTAAGACAAAAAGTACTTAGTGATTAAAATGTGCAATCTGAAAAGAAACGACACTGATTATTAAGCTCAGTTATTAAACTGCTATTATTGTAGATACAGATTAAAAATGAGCACCGTCAAAATGATTAAAGATGTATTGGAAATAACAAAAAAAGGGGAGTATTGACATCCTTAGATTATATTATTTTCGAGGTTTTTTGTAGCTATTATTGTAGATACAGATTAAAAATGAGGAACGTCAAAATGATTAAAGATGTATTGGAAATAAAAAAGGGGAGTATTGACATCCTTAGATTATATTATTTTTGAGGTTTTTTGGGTGACCTTGAAAGCGAGAATAGCTTTCGTCTTGGTTTATATATCAGAGAAGATTGCGAAATCTGAGTTTCCACATGTGTCGAAGATATCTTTTTAAAATAAATACTAAAGACGATAGTTTAATGGACCCTAGAGATCTGTCAACTTTTCAATGGCTGCACAAAAACATCAGGACATCCCGCTAGGGAAATGGAATGAGAGGACCGTGAAATCAATTTATAACACATTACGTCTCAAGCACCGCCTCTGAGGTGATCTGAAACCTCGTTCACATGTCGCTTTACATGAACTACAAAAGATGTAATCAAAGTCTTGTTTTATCAAAGAAAAATTAACGATACAACTATTTGTTTTATACCAGTATCTACCAGACATCAATACAAAAACATCAAGCTATGGAAATTGTATAAAATTGCGAATCTAACGAATTATTTCTAAGATGAGATATTGTTTTAGATTTTACCATTTCGAGTGCTTTGTAAATCTAATAAATCTCAATTAGTCAATTGGATGCAAACATTTGTATTTAGAAATCTCGTGAGTATAGGTTTTGAAGAAAATTAAACCGAATTAAGACAGAATGTTTGTTTCTTTATCAACAGTTGCCTCGTGCTAAGCTGAGTCGATAAGATAATAGAATGTAGTTGTTTTATTGTGACGTCGTGGTTCAGCGCATGATTTATATTATGAGGCTTATATCTAAAATCAACAAAGAAGGAAAGAAGTGAACGTGCAAGCATGTGTTAATGTTGTGTTCAAATCAGACTTCCTCATAAATACACCAAGAGGATGAGAAATACTAAACGACTGAGAGATTTCGCTTCAACATCTCCCCGATGACTCAATTGGACATGTTTACGATTAGGGGGCCTTAGATACATTTTGTTCATCACTAAAAGAACATCTTGCACGGGCGGCTAGTAGGGCTGACAATTGGTCTACGTTCCCACCTATCAATATAACATGTTTAGAACACTCTTTAGGACCTAAAATGCTACGTTTGATTTAATGTTGCTAAACAGAGCAGTTTTAAATTTAATGTAAAATCCGAAAGGCGTAATATTTATTATTACTATATGGCAAGCGTCTAACTAAGAACGTAGTCTCTAACGCGCTTGAAGCAATCACTTATAAGAAAAGTTGTCCCTAGTTATTTTTGTAAGAGCTGGTACAGCGTAAAAAAGTCATCTTTTGATAAAAATAGACGACACAAAGCAATATCATTTGAAGGACCAAAGCAGAAGTCTTGAACTTTTCAAGCGGTAAAAAGACTTGATATAACAACTGTACAAAAGTCAGACTTAAACAGCAGTTCCCATTGACATATCGATCAACGAAATGGAAAATATGTAATGTCAGGCTCGATAAGAAACAGCATTTTCCCGGATCCTTATTTGGTGACAGTTATGTTCCCTAGTTTACAGAGCGACTGTTGTTCTTGGAAAATAAAAATATGGTAATACTTAATGATGAAATTGTGATACCTGAAAGAAACGACACTGATTACAGAGCTCAGTTGGAAAACTGTAACTATTATATTAGAAAGGCACGACAGGGTAAGATTACGAACGTCACTTTTTTTGGAAAGTGATATATATAATCCTAACGAATTCAACTGTTATCGGATCGTTTTTTCAAAACATGCTTATTAAGTCCTTGCAAAACTCCTTGCATTTGGTTTCGTAAGCTCACAAATACAAAAACAGAAACAGATTATTTTCATTTTTTTGTGTTTAGTAACGTTGCATATCCATTATTTTTCGACCCAAATAATTTTACAAAATGAATCATTTAAGATTGATACCCTATTTCTCTGTCTTTAAAACATTGAGTAAAGTTTATTCACTTTAAAAACTTGGGAGTAGTGGCATCATTAGATTATATAATGTTCAGTGTCCTTCTACTCAGAAATACATCTATAGTCCGTTCCACATGAAAAACGAGGGGTTTTGCTAATATTTTCTTTGTTCTTAGGTGATTTTACTAGAATTTGGAGAATCATGATAAATTATTTTGTCTTAACTACCCACCAAAAACTGTATTGATCGATTGATTATTAAGGCACTTTCTTCTTTGTCTTTGTAGTTAATTATCAGAACTTACTCAGAAAAAAACGGAATTAGTGTATACATAATTTACTTCTTAACAAAAGAAAATCTATAAACTCTTTAACAAGATTCATATTTCATTCAACGTATCAAAGATATTGCGAGATATACCAGACAAGCTTCAATACAACTGTATTTTGAGAGTAAACCTGTGGTGACTGCTCAATCGATATTCATAATTATATTCACGTTATAAACGGATAACATTTTATTATTTTTATTTCCTGTTATTCCTATGTTCCCAAATCCATGGGCTTTCACAGATTTAAATTCAGTCAGCAGGGTTTTTCGATTCATGTCAAGTGAACCATATTAGCTTTTGTTTATAAGAGGATGTGAATGAGTATTTTGATGGGATTTGAGAAACTATTTGGGGAAGGAAAATAGATGAGGATAATATTACTGTTTTAAAGACGATGGATTTGGATTCAATGACGCACAAGGGATATACATATCTACAGATTCCATGAATGTGTTTACGTGTGGTAGCAAGTCGACAGAGAAACCGATGAAATGAATGGTCTATATTCAGCCATGTAATCCTAACAAATCTTTTTCTGGTATAGGATTATAATTATTCTATTAACCAGTCTAATTCGGAAAGTCCTGTCACAAAAGTTTCCGGAGATGTTTAGAGTCGAGTCAAATCTTTATAAAAGAAATTGTTTCGACCGGTTTGTTGAAAAGTATTCTGAGTATAATTGAAGAGACATTAGTATCATAAACAATTTCTTTTAACCCTGAGGTATATTTTGCTATTTCATATTCTTCTTTATTTATAGTTCATAAATTAGATGAATTAGATTGCTAAATGTATGTAACTAATAATACAAATCAAATTATATCAAACCAAATTTTAATCCCAGTGTATTTAAAAAAATATATTGACCCCCTTTTTAAACTAGTGATCGAATCTACACCTGGACTGTTTTATCTATAACCATGAAATTAAACAAGTGCATCCTGTCTTATCAACAACCAAACGTTTATGTTTGTCTTTTCATAATATCTCTTGTTTTATAAGTTATGGTCGCCAGGGGACTTCACAATCCCGATGAGTTCATAATACGGTTAGTTCTGACGTGTTATATACCTTACATTATTGTAGATATCAGGAACAAAACGAACAGGAAAATCATACATTTGAATATCATGGCATTTTATAATATATTGCGTATGGGATATCAACTTTCAGGGTACGGTAGTCTTTTGTATGTTCTAATTGTGTTTTATTTTGTAAGTGGCTTTTGATATTTTGTACGTGGGTCCATGCTTTTTCTCATAATTGCTCTTGTCACATCTTTGTTGATTGTACATGGTGAGTACTTCCTGACTGAGTTTCTATACCAAATAATTAATTAGTTTGGAATCGATGAATAACAAATCGAACAGTTGTGCCATACATGAACTTGGTATAGAAACTAAGCTAGGGAGTATTAATTATATTCCACAATAAGAAGGTAGATAAAAAAGTAGGTAGGTAAATTATAGGATGGGCGTGTGGGTTTTCGGTCGGTCGTCCGTTCGTTCGTCAATCTTGTTAATCGGTAGGAAGGTAGAAAGCTAGGGAGGTTGGTAGGTTGGTTTATAATGAGGAAGGTAGGTCGGTTGGTCAGTCAGTCAGTAATATGTTAAGGAGGTGCTGTGAAGTTTCCACGCAAAATGTTGAAGCTAGACACATCAATTTAAATAATTGTATATCTTCTTGTATTTTCAACACTTTTTTCGGCAAAACCTGGCCATCTCCCTCTACAAGAACTATTTAACACTTCGGAAATTGATTCGTAAGTAGGTTGTTATTAGCCTCAGGGTTGTATTTAGTTGGTACAAAACTCATTACTCGCTTGTCTGTGTGGTAATTACCTCTCCATTCACATCGACTACAAACTACTTTAGAGGGATTGAGGGACCACTAGAGGGCGATCGGTCAGGAGAACTCACTGGTCCTTTAACAGAAAACAGTTTCCGATGTTTTGTCCGTAGGGAGATTAAGTTCAGTGTCTTTATCGTAATTACTTTCTGTCATTATGGTTCTCTGATAATCAACATACATTGCTTTGTCGTAATAAGATAACCAAGTAACAAACTTCTGCTTTACTGTGTGTAATTATTATTTTATATTATTGTGTTTGATTTTTTAACAATAACTAAAACGGAAAAGAAATATTTGAATTGTTTTGTCTCTATTTGCATTACTGATATTCACTCACAATGGGACTTGAACTACATCAGACCATATGGAACTGTATTTGGGTTATCTTTTGGGTCATATGGTAACAAGAATATAAACAAATATGTCAGAAACCGTTTGCTAAAACATCTGCCATGAAAGAAGAAAAACATTCTGTGCGTGCATAATTTGTTTTTTGAATCGACGATGAGCTAAAGCATGACTTGTTGTTGTAGATACCCAACCACGGACATGTAAGAATAGAAAGACATATTCGACTGTACATCAAACAGCTGCTACAAGACTTTAGAAGGAACGCATATGAATTTTTTTTTTTTTATAAAAGCTTTGATGAAAACAGAGGGGAATTAAGTCCTGATAAACAAATGAGTTGTAAGTAAGTATATCTTATTATAATGGAGCTAGAAAGTTAAAAACGGGGGGCCTTTACACGTTTTTTTTATGAAGTTTTAGATCGACAAGTGATACTTTTCTTATAGTTTCATGTGTTGCGAATTTTTGCGTTCTTGAAGTTTGAAACATGAGCCGTCATCGTTGCGTCTTCCCGTCCTTCGTTTAGCCGCCCTTGTTGCGTTTTCCCATCCTGAGTTTAGCCGTCGTTGTTGCGTTTTCTGTTCCTGCGATTTTGTGTTGATTGGTTAATGTTAAAGAAATATTAAATAATACTCCTACCCTCTGTCCTAATTGGCAAATCTGTCTTACATGTTCGGAGAACGGGGCATCTACTAGTAACAATAATTGAGTTTCAACGATCCATTGTAAAGTTATACAGTACTGCTTCACACATGTTATAAAATACTTGCTAACGTTTTTCAGTATTTTTGTTAAAATGTCACAATATGATTTTTTTAACCCTCGTTCCTTATGTTCACAGAAAAACTGAAGACGTGTAACAATGTCTTACATTGCTTACAATAATACTGTAAAAGTTGTAACAATAAAAGTATTTCAATCATCATTCTTATGTTTTCAGTATTTCTGTACAGCTGAAATAATATAAGTGTTTCAAACATCATTCATAGTAGTTTAAAATGATGCTGTGAAGATGAAATAAATGAAACAAATAAGAAGTAACACAAGTTAAATGTTATATGTTTGTAGCCTTGTTACGTATCACATCTTATAGCTCCAATAAAGCAACCGAGAGTATGAGCAGAAATATGATTAAAGACTTATAATATGATAAGTTGACTGGCTTTACTTTTTTATTAGTGAATGAATGGACCAAGACTTTAAGCTCGCCAATAAAAAAGCAATCAACAATCCACAATCTCCGTAATTGGTTAAAGCCAACAGTTCCTAGAAGCTTTGCTTTAATAAGGTTTGTCAGTCCAGGAACGAGTACAATTATTCCAGATAACATCATATACTTTAGGGCTTCAATTCTTTGCAGAGTTGTTAAAATAGTTAAATCAAGAAAACTAGGGTAAGTTACTAGTTGGTAAGTTAGCTTAAAAAGGTTGTTCCAACTAAAAGAAAATGTATTTGCACACAACTTTATTGATGGGCCACTTTTTGCATGCAGTCTCAGTTAAAAAAATATATGAAATTCCAAAATCTTATTCATATACACCTAAAAAAAATATTATTTGTTTATCAGTAAAGATAAATGCACAATTTGTGTCAAAGTGGAGCCATTTTGTGAGTTGCAGAATTTTTAAGATTTAGAAACTTATATAACAAGTTTTCTTTTGTGATGACACACTTTGTCTTTAAATGTCATCAAAATTTTATGAAACTGTGGGTTTTTTAAACTATAATTTACACATAAGAAATGAACATCTTTGTCCTACATGTTTATAAGAATAACATTTTGAAAACTGTGAAGTATTTTTGATAAAAGACCACATGCAAAAAATGGCCAATCAATACCAATCCGTTAAGAAAACACATCGTTACTAAGACAAATTCAAACACCTTAAGAAAACATGGATTGGCCAGAAAGTCTGGAGCGTGTTGGAATGTTAAAGCTGTCAGAAGAGAAAGTCTGAAAAATGCACATGTTGCTTGGAGTAAGATCTAAGTAAATTTTACTTGTTGTCTCGTAACTGCTAGTTATTTTTTTATTAAAATAAAGTAATAATATAAGTACCATTCAGGATAGCATATGATACAGGTTTATTCTTGCTTGACTTTGGTCTCAGCGAGTTTGCGTCGTAAGTCGTAATGTTTTGGATATGTATTTCTATCTTTGTCACCTGTCCCATAACAAAACCCGTTTTCCTGTGTGGACCTTAGCGAAAATTGATTTACCTCTTGACTTTTGTGTGTTAATAGTTTATTCCATTTTCAAATTATATAGTTTGTCCTTCTTTTTTATTGCTGTTGTTTGACTCTAGTGGCTTGTTAGCATGCACGTAACCAGGGGGACATGGGGAATGCCCCCCCCCCTTGATAACCAAAATACACCATTTATAACTAAATTAAAAATGTCGTCCGTTTCGACCGAACCAGGGACCCCAACGTTTTTAAGCCTCACCACGCGCCTGGATCCTAACTTAGAATATTTACAAATAAAGTTGAATGTTATTGTTTTCCGTGTGTGTTTTGTGATAAACTTATTATGAAATGGTCCTTACTTTTGGAAACATTAAGTTGCTCTTATTAATTTCCGGATGAAGTACAAGACTCTGATCAGATCTAAAACAAACAATATGAAGATTTTCTCATAAAGAAGATCCTCGATATTTATAATGGCGCTTTTTTTTTTTAATGAAACCCAATAATGTCTCAGACAGTCTTACTTCCAGCATCGATTAATCTTAATGATGGCCAAGAATCTTGACAACCCAATTTTTATTTCAAAATATAATATGGTTGACATAAATAGATTATTAATTTTTAGTCTCTAACCTTATGTTGTAATCCCTCTGTGTCTGGGTGTTAATATGAAACCAACAGTCTTAAATATCATCCAAAATGCCATTGAAATGCTAAGAAACCAAAACCGACACACTATGTAAACAGCTTTGCTTAAATTGTCTTATGTTTTACAGTTTTGCAAAACTCAGGTAATTTTTCTCTTGTTTTCCTCTTTATGTCAAAGAAACCTCCACTACGTTTTGACGCAAGACAGACAAAAGACAGTTTTTGGGGAAACAAACAGACGGACTGAAATACAGATCAATGGACAGAAACCAGACTGATTGATAAGAAATAAAGGACAAGTTACAGTTTCCCTTTAATTATTTCGTTTATACTTTGATCTCTGAACTCAAAGATTCTCATTTCTTATTCCTCGTCTCAGTATCTGCTCCAAGTAATGATTTGTTTTTTTAAATCCTTGCCAAATGAGTAAACAGTGGAATGTACACTAAGAGTCAACGGATAAGTTTCTTCCAATGTTAGTATAGTATAGTATAGTATAGTATAGTATAGTATAGTATAGTATAGTATAGTATAGTATAGTATAGTATAGTAT
>JAUUEB010073404.1:0-15650 GCA_032362205.1 Clione limacina | reverse complement strand
AAAAAGTTGTAAGATGATATTTGAACGCTCCCTTACACTTAACACTCTAGTTAACGCTTAGTATAATTTGATTAGCGCAATGTTTTACAGCGCTTTCGACTCAAAGAGGTAATTTAAGCGCTAAATATATTGCAATGGCATCAGGCAATTATACTACAATACAGGCCAAGAAATCAATATACAACGATTTACTTTTGCCCTTGGAGAAGACTTCAGTTCTATTCTAACAGAAAAGAAGCCATAACCTCAGGCCCAGTTAGCGCATAAATTACCTTTTTGAGTCGATAGCGCTGTAAAACCTTACATTAACAATAACACTATTTTGTAAAACTGGTGACGAGATGAGTTATGTACGCCTATGACTGATCAATCCACCCAAATGACGTTCGAACGACTAGCAAGACAAGAGAAAGTTGACACTTCTTCCCCAATAAACCTACAGCAGGTACGATTTTGAAGAGTTAGTGATCAGCCGAAATACACAGTTCTTTTCAAACAAATATCAAATCTGTTGATTCTGAACAGAAATACACATTTCTAAGCCAATTTGTCATATACAGTGGAGGTCGACAGTACAAAATAGCGAAAAAGTGTGCACAACTCAAAATGTATGAAACAAGCTGCGTTTCTCACATGACTTAATAAAGTTTAATTGAATATCAATTTTCTGATTTACTTCGATATTTTACCCCAAAAAAAACAAATTAAGTAGATAATTGATCTATTCATTAATGTGTGGTATTAAATGTGTACTTTAAAAATTATTTTCAGAAGATTGATGAAACTAAAACGTTATACCGTCTGTATGGCCATTGACGGCAGGAACATAGGGAAATACTTTAGCGATGGTCATCATCACTCATTGTTTCACATTAACATGTTACGATTTTTTAAAACCAAGAATCAAGAACAATGTTCAAGATATTAACGGGCATCTCAAAGAGCTGGTGGCTTTTTTGTTTCTTCTTAATCCTTTTTTCAAAAAGTACAGCAAGTGATCCTTTGGATTCAGGTAGATCAGTATATCAATGTTTTTGGTTTTTAATAACAATGAACGTTTTGACGATGATTTTCTGTATGATGTGAGAGTGCACCTTTGAATAGACGAAGAAAATATGTCTTTTGCGTATATTTCTTAACTTTTATATTTATTTTCTGATTTACATTATGCCTGAAACAACAGATAAGGTTAATAAATTAAGTGAAGAAGTTATCCACCTCTGGATGATACATTAAAAACCAAAAACATTGACATTTATCTGTAAAGAAATATATTATTAAAGCTCGACTGACCATGGACATATTATATGCTAAATTTTGTGGTTTTAACTGCTCAATTAGGTAGCAATAATAAGTGTCTACTTTCTTTTGTCCGACTGTAATTTGTGCAAACAACAGAGGATTATCCCGATCAACCATTAACGACCATAACTTTTGTTCTGTGCTTACACGCTGTCAATCATTTGTCACCATGTTTGACACGCCCCAAGGCAGGATTTGCGGTAAACCAATTGTGATTGTACACTTTTTTCCTATCTCAATGTCCTCTCCATTCTTAATATCCCCTCTAAAGAAGATGAGTAAAGTAAGAAAAAAGGAGGAAAAAAGAATAAATAAGGAAAGAAAAGAAAAAGAGGGCGAGAAAAGATCGAAAGTAAGAAATAAAGAAAGAAATAGAAAGAAATGGAACATGAAATGATGAGGAAAAAACGTAAATAGAAAGAAACAAATAAACACACCAAGAAAATGGTTCCAAATAAGTTAATTTTCAATACTGTGTGTTTTTTTCCTTTCACGTGAATTCAATGAGAACAACAGAATTACTTAAATAAATAAAAAAAAAATGCAGACAAAAAATCAAAGGTAAAATATCAACATTGTAATCAAATATAACTTTTGAGATTCAAACAGAAATTCATAAATAAATTCCTTAAATATACAAAAAATCTTGTTTTATATAAACCACCATCAAGACTGCATTGTGTAGATGTGTCCAAAATATTTAATTTTACACAATAAAGACGCTTTCAAGAACCATGTCCAATAATCATGTGACCTAACAACTGCCTGCAGGTCCCCTCGTCACAATCTCGCCTACATCAAATTTAAACATGTAAAATTGTAAGCCTTGAAATCATATACCCAAAACCGTTAGCAGGAAACATGAAGGGTCAGGGCGCCCTTTAAAACATCTCTTAATTTACAGTGTTTAAAGTTCAATTTTTTTGTTAGCGGATAAATGACATACCCCAAGCAGTTTTAGCGGGCAAATCAGAGACTTGTGACCCACGTGGATGATCTCGTTTGCAAAGCAGACATGCAGCTATCACACCAACTAATGAGAGCGCCAAGGCTAATGATGTCATAACTACCAACATAACCACGATCATGTTAATTGTGTAATCAGCAGGTGTGGCTATTTCTTTGGTGGACTGTTCAGATGAACTGCTGGTGGGTGAAATTGTAGTGACGACGCCTGATGACGATTTCTGGGTTGGTGCTGGGGTTTTCATGTTGGGCTTCGAGGTAGAGGCAAAGTTAGGTTGTACTGGTGCCTGTGATAGAGTTGGGAGTGTTTTGATGGGAGAGTTCGTTGCTGCGGTGATTGTAGAGAGACTAGGTTTTGGAGTGTTTCTAGCGATAACAGTGCTAAGTGTGGTAGATGATGTGGTAGTGGTCATAGGGGATGTTGTCGTTGTACTTGTAGTTGGTGTTGTTATCGTTGTACTGGTAGTCGGTGTTGTTGTCGTTGTGGTTGTAGTGGTAGTCGTGGAGGTAGTTGTAGTTATGCAGTCAAGCTCTAATTGTGGCATAGCGCTTGTGAGTGTCTTCCCTGCAAACTTTGTCCCTGCAGCACAATAAGGAGAAGAACTGGTTGCGTCTGACAAAAGGTAACGTCCTAGCCAAAGTGTTCTACAGTCGCACGACCATTGGTCGATCTCCGCCAATCGAATAGAACCGATTCCAGACTTGAGAGATGATTCCATTGACATTGGCAATGAGCTGAGCTTAGTGTTGCTTAAGTCGAGAACTCTCATCTTGCTGCCTCTAAAAGTATTTGGCAACAAAATATTTAAAGGGTTTTTGCTGAGATCCAGTGTGTCCATCTGCAGACCAGACATATCTGCAGCTGAGAGCTGGCGAATCTGGTTACCGGACAAGTTCAGTGACTTTGGTGTAGCAGTTGCTCGACGTATTAATGTAGACGGAAAGGAGGTAAGCATGTTGTTGGATATGTCAAACTTATTCAAAGATGTCCCAGTTATGCTATCAGCTATGATAGTTGTGATCTGATTACCGGAAATATCGATCTCTTTCAACGCACCTAGACCAGCAAAGAGCTTTGAAGGCACTGTTGTCAGTTTCATATTGTCCAATTTTATAGTCACTACTTTAACAAGGGGTTGAAAGACTGTTGCTTCTGTAATATTAATTGGATTTGAACTAAAACTTAACGTTTCAAGATTTCCAAGTCCTTTAAAAACATCTTTCGAAAGACTTGTCAAATTATTTTGAGCAAGGTTGAGGTTCTTCAACGAAACAAGTTCAGAAAAAGTTCCTGACAGCATGTTATGACGGATGTTACTCCGAGCGAAATTAAGATCCTCAAGGTTACCGAGTCCGCGAAAAGTCTTGGAGTCAAAGCTGCGGATATTGTTGCCAGACATCCAGAGAGTCTTCAGGTTTGTGCATTTGGCAAATACAGACCCAAAGAACATCCTAACGTTGTCATTATTCATGCTGAGTTTCTCAAGTTTTGTATAGCGAGACAGAGACGTTGAGAATAAAGCACCAGTACTGCTGAGGGTGCTACAGCCGCCACGCATGATGGTCAAATCAGTGATGTCTGCTGGAATTGATGTATCCTTAGGGCAGAGCTTGCAGATGGCACGAGAGGCTGTGCAGTAGGGGCAATCGGATTTAGGTGGACATGTTGCTACTGCTGGGTTGATTGCATGCAAAATAAGCGCACAAATTGAAACAGTTAAAAGAAATGTCTTGGGGATTACCGTTGAGCAATGCATGTTTTTTCGTAAATTTCAGTCGAGAACAATTCGGTAATTGTGTAATCGTTGAACAACCAATTGCTGGTCAATCAAGAACTTGATAGTATGGGTATAATAAAGTGTTACAATTTTAATTTTATAATTTACAAAGCACCTTGTGATGTTGGTCAACACTTGTTTAAAGAGCAACTTCAATGTCGTAAAATCACTTTCAATTGAAACAGTTTTTGTCCACAAATTTGGATAGTTGATCCTCTGTCAAGAATGAAGAAAATGAGTTTGTCTTTTTTGAATCACTTTGTCAAAGAATACCAAATTACAATGTTTTAAGTTAAGTCCAAGAGGTTTCTTTAAACACAATACTTGACGAAAAACCGAGATGCGTAGTGTCTTCTCTTAAGTTCGAACTGTAGAAATTTTAAATCCAAGCAGTTTATATCATGGACCATGCACTTCAGACAGTGACGTACCTGACCTTCTTTAAACAGTTTGTGATATCTTAAGACTTTAGTTATCACACCCACATACTGCAATAGTCTAAACAAACTTAATGACAGACGTACATTTGTCATGTGACTCAAAGTTATGACGACACTATTGTCCAGCTATTGTTAGTCCAAAGCACAGAAGATACAAAAATAAACACGAGACAATACTAGAAGAGATCTAAAAATATCCCACGCATTGAAATTCTAACACTTATAATCTAAATTTGTAAATTCTTGTCAAATTTGCGAAGACAAATTGGGCCACCAGTGGTCAATTTAAATGATTCCTTGCTATATATGATATGGTGGTATACACTTAATATCTACCCGGTTAATGTAACACATCGAATATTATTCATGTCGCAAATAAACCGTTAAACTCAATCTCCATGTACGACACTAGCGTTCCCTCAAAACACACTTTTCCTAGTTCAACAATCAAAATAAAATAGCGTAACTTTTTTAAATTAAATAACTAAAAATACATTGCATCGAAGTATGACGTGATCACTCAATATCATATCCAACACACAATAAATGATATATTCCGTCATAGATTGAAGATAAAAAAAGCTTCTTTTGATAGTATCGGTTTAGCCTCGGACGCCCACCATTTGAACGATAATTTATTGTCATAAAAAATGTGCATTGATAATCGTTCGCACTGTATGACCTCCTGAGTAAATCTCCTATTAAAGTTAATAAATAAAGCCACCTTAAAGAAGTCATGACATCAAACCTATACTATCAAAACGATGATGTACGACGGAAGCCTTAATTTATTCCTTTTCCTTAAACTTTACGCAAAAGGGGATCTTTTTTTATACGTTGGATATCGTCATCTTTTTATTTTTCGTTTTTTTATTAACCAAAGAAAACGAAAACTTCAAAGCTTTACTAAATCATAACTTCATCATGGACGTGAACATACAAGGGCACACAAAATTAGGTCGACGGAGAGCACACCAGAGGGTACGTTAGTCGACCAGATGGCACCACAATTAATGTAATATAATGTATATACAAATAATGTAACTTATAATCAGTGTTGTGGTCGAGTAGCTCGGTGGACTACCTGGACAGAGTAGAGTAGATTGACATTTTCAACTACTCGAGTAGAGTAGATACTCAAAAAAATCTAAGGGTAACTACTTGAGTAGAGAAGCTACTCTACTTGAGTAGTCTTTGAGTAGTCATTAAAAATAGTAATCATTAAATTAACAAATTAAAAGGTTTAAAATTGAAAGATTACTGCATTATTTACATTACCATGTAACAAAATTGAAGAAAATGATAAATTGTGTAAAAAGTAAAATTGATCCCAAAATAATCAAGGTTGAACAAAAATGTATCAAAATAGAACGCAAAATATGTTGATTTCTTTCACAACTACTCGGAGACCACTCGAGTAGAGCAGTCTTTGAGTAGTACTCAAAACAATTCTGCAATTTCTGGGGTAGAGTAGAAGTAGCTAAAATCAACTTGAATACTACTCGAGTAGTATACTACTCTACACGACCGCAACACTGCTTAAAATTCACAAAATGCTATCAATATGTTGGGGATGCGACGGTCGATGGGATTATACGTCATATGCAGCAAACAGAGGTTCACGGTCTTATTCTAAATGGGTTTTTTAAACATTAAAATTTGTTACAAAAGTAAAAAGTTACCATCAGTGATGGTTCAACCAAAGTAGTCCAAATGTTAAACTAAAACCCCAAGGAGACAGATAGCAGCCCCCATTTAGTACAGGGAAGCACTATCAAAGTTTTAATAAAGATGGGTGTCTAAAACAGTTCGAAATCTGTCAATTAACCAAAGGTGTGTTCTACCGAACTAATAACTAACGTACGAAAGAAACACAATGACAAAATGATAAGATGAAATGATAAAAATAGCATACAAAGTTCGTTCTTCGTTTGATATTTCAAATTTCGAAAACTGTTATCAACACGTATAATTTAGGCATTTAACTGAACCCTATTGTATTATACGACAACTTTTAGACGTTCGTTATTTATATCGAGCGGATTAATGTTAATATACAACATTCCTGGTAAAATTGACATAAACCGGAGCCAGTCAGATAAAGGCGGGGATTTGTTTTCGAGGTGGTGTTAACCATTGATACGGCACGAGCGTTGACGACATATTACATGAGGTGACCACCACTGGACTAGGTATTAGTTTCATAACACGTTGACGTGTTTAGATTATTAGCAACTGATTCTATAAACACTGACCACTGGGGTCAATTTATCAACGCTGACAGAATCATTATGACATTTCTGGCACCGCGGACTTGATCCAGTTTTCTCGCTGAAACGATAGCCGGGAACGGACAAGATTTTGTATACAAAAGCAGATTTTGAGAACAAATATGTACTAAAGACTTGTGTGGTAGGTGTCGATACCCTGTGTCCAGCTATCGCACTTACTGACATTTTAATTGTCTGTACATTTCGTTATCCGATAACTATTAAGGTTTTCATACGTAAGATCCCGTCAATCACCTGGCATTTTGTTAAAAGTCTCATTTGAGATTAATGGGGGTTTTCTGTACTTTAGAACAGAGTAGGTTTTTCCTTAGGCAAGCTGCTAAAATGAAAGAAACTTGGGAATTCTAAATGACATCAGCAAGAAATTAGCAACAAAAACATAATGGTATCTTTACGCAACTTTCCCGCTATGAACAATTCTTAAAAGCTTTTGTGGTAAAAATGGCACGCTGAAGGTACACAAATCTCATATAATTTTCAGTTATATAATGGTATCAAAAATAATATTAGTCGGAAAACCCCACAATCCCAATTATCAATCTTTGTCCAGACTTCTTAAATGAACGAAATCTTGAAAATTACTTTTGCTAAAACTGGATCAGAAACATAAACCCTCCCACAAGAGCTTATTCAACCTACGTCATTGACGCCCTTTGAACCGGAAGTACGTCAATACGAAATCGACTTCTTATCTGTATAGTTAGCTAAGACAAAGACATCGGTAAATGTACAATCACAGTAAACACGGATTAAGAGATTAGTTGGGGGAGGACATTCATGTAACATGTATATCTCTGTCTTGTATTGACAATATAACAACCATTGTCACGTCACTATATTTCCGGAAGTATGTACTTATACTCAAATACTCCATTGGGACATGTAGTATTTGGATTGGTCAATCCTCGCTCTCAACGAAAATTTAGCATACATTATTTTTTTTAAAGATGCTGCTGTTGACAAAGTCCCAAAATTATGTTGCTTATATCATATTTGCATGATTAGTGTTGGAAATTATACATGAATACACAAAGCTCTAATAATAATAATCTAATTATGTTCCAATGTTAAATCGTATAGAAGATTCCAGCTAATATCCAGCAGTGCAACTCTCCTGTGCGCGTCAATATCACTTCCTGTTGAGGCTGATGACTGATGAATATCAGATACAAACAAGATAGAAGCGGTAATTCTCTGTCATCTATTCTTAGTGTCAGTATCTATTAATCTTATATCAGTATTCACCAGTATACAAGAGACATAATTAGATGTTTAAAATGAGGATAATCATCCATTTGAATACGAAAGCCCGTATACCAAAGCAAGCCTATTTATTCTAACTTCCGTTTCCTTTCACCAATCACTGATCTCATTTCAACATGTCCACAAACAGACAGATTCTTTAAGACAGCCGGCTTTGCATTCAGCTCATCCAATTTGTAGAAAAGATTTGCCATACAAATCAACAGGATTCACCACAGTCAGGGGACGCAATCTGATTATCTCATTGATCAGGGCACGCAAAAGAAAAGAGTCATTTGTAAACTCGGAAAAAACGAGAAAGGCAAGTGGGTGGCGAAATGAGATAGACTGGGGTTGTTGTTGGTTGTTTTGTTTGTTTTTGGGGTTTTTTTTTTTTTTTGAGGGGGTGGAGAGGGTGATATATCCCAAGTTAGTGCTCATCATTTATTCGATATAAGACAAGTGTAACGTAAGTTTTACCTATTACTTATTGTTGGGGATATACACTGAAAGGGGAAGTGAAGAGCTGTGTGTATGTGTACGCAAAAGTGTGTGTTTGTTGTGTTCAACACAAAACACACGCAGATAGAAAGAGAAACCATCAAAAAGAGAAGACAGGCGGACTGACAGACTGCAAAAAAAACAGACTGACTGACATACGGTCGGACCGGACGGTGCAGGCAGGGAGACAGGCAGGCCGACAGATAGACAGACACACATATAGACAGATACACATATAGACAGGCATGACAGACATACATGACAGACAGACATGACAGACAGACATGACAGACAGACATGACAGACAGACATGACAGACAGACATGACAGACACACAGTGATTTTTGATATATCAGTTGAAATAACAAAGAAAATGTTAACCACAGCAAAATATATTTATAGATTTATTGGTAATATTAATATAATGACGACATATTTTAAAAACAAGGTAAAGATGGGAATTTTAAATTGACAGTAATTCCAAGACAGGTACCCCAAGTTTACTTATTGTTATAATATGCAAAAAGATTTGTAAATATTTCTTCATAATAACGCCCTCAGGTACAATCCTTACATGTGTATTTATAAGAAAAGGTTTTGATTGACGTTAGGGTTAAACATTTATTATTGTATGAGGTTTGAGGCACATGATAACAGCTTTGTCCTTATAGTTTAATCAAAACTTTTGTCTAAACAACAAGTAGGGGTAGAACTTTGTAGCAGCCTTGTGTTCATATATTATTCATACACGATGTTGGATGACAAAAGAGAGAGCTTGTAATAAATTATGGCTATGTGTTTAGAGGAAAAATTTTGAAAATATAATCAAAGCACACAGTCACATTTGTAAACATGTTAGTAAGTGATTCTATGGATTTTCTTGTGAATATTGTCAAAATGCGTAATTGATCAATGTTGAATCTGTCTTGTCGCTGTGTATGATTACTACGATAAAAGACAAAATTACAATCCAAGGGAAACAACACTGAAAACAAGTCATTAATTGCTTTATTTCCCTTTATTGGGTAAAAAGTCTGCCCCCAAAGTTGCTATACAGTAACAAAGTAGGCAGCTAGACAGAATCGCAAGAGACTAGACAGATGAAAAGACGGACATACAACAGGAACATCATAACACATGAAAAAAACATAAAAGCTGAATTACAGGAGGCTAAATTACAGGAGGATGAACTGAAAACGATTGACACCAACATAATGAAAATAAGATACAGAGACGTCTATCAAAAAATGAATAAATCAACATAAAAAAATATTTGGAAAAATGGCATCTTGCCAAATATCGAATATGATTGTTACCGATTCGAATATTAAAGTCTACCCTTGGCAATGAATGCTTTTATCGACAGTCTGCTAAAACTTTGTATAAGTTAAGCCTAATAAATGTAGTTTTGTGAAATTCTCCACCAAAAGAGTCTCGATCGGCGAAGCAACGGCTTAAAAGTTAAGCCCAAAAGAAAAAGAAAAATATCTACTTGATGTAATCATAGAAGAAAACAATTTATGTTCATTGACAGGCGTGATACATCAGGAAGTAAAGGAGATTTGATATTGTCTAAACACGTTAAGTCTAAGTCTTAAATAAAATAATTTTCAAAGCTCTTAATGTCCTTTACGGAAAACCGGGAAACCTACGTCCAACGCAAAGACACTCACAGATTTTCATTTCACACAACCAATATCGACTTTTCCCCATTACTAGCTCAATGAGGTAGGATTTCCTTCTAGGCAGACATTTTCATTTGAATTTCATCTTCAAACTGTAGATAGGACTAAAAGGCTTTGATGGTGACTAGGACTAAATTGAATTAACTCCCTTGACAGAAACGCAGTCAACTCTAAAATTGCCTCTTAGCTCTCAACTGATCCAGGCTCCGTGATAAATTCCCCCCCCCCCCTTCTCTCTATCTTTTTTTATATTTCTTGTCTTCCTCCCATTCAACGTCTTCCACACACAAAAATCTGCTTAGTTGTTTTTTAATTCTTCCGTTTTATTCTCTAACATTTCTTTAATATCTTACTAATGTTTCTCATTCCCACTATATACTATATATCCTCCACTCTACCAAAAAAATGTCCCTTCTCTCTTCCTTTCATCTCTCTTCCGTCCGTTTCACCTCTTTGCCTTTGTCCCTACTTCTTATGGCGTTTATTTAAATATATATATATATATATATATATACTATATTCTTAAATAAATGTCTGTAAGCATGACTATCTTCTCACATATCTGCCTGCTTACCAACTGTCTGTCATTTATGTATATTTCTATACCCCCATGACAGCGCCCCTTCCCAATTCGCCTGTCCGTCAACTATCTTTTTCATTATTGTCACCACCAAAAATCATGTTATCTAATCCTCGTGAAATTCCCACTATCAATACACTATCCTTTCTGAGTGTAGCAATTCCACTCAGACTAGAGTCCTGGCTTTTAGGATACACAGTATCACATAGTCTCACATAGTCCTTAATCATATTATATCTTCCCCCCAGGAGAATATCAATGAGATATTTATTGAAAATTACCGGCTCTATCAATCTAATTCCTTGAAAAAAGCCATCATATCCATTTCTCTTCTATCTTTCAGCCAAGCAGACAATGAGGTCGTTGCTATATAGTACCATAGTTACTAATGGGGGTGGGGGAGTGGTATTTTTTAATAATAAAATAACAAACAGTCTGAGGATAAAACCCATCCATTATTTGTTCTCTTTAACCCTGTAATCAAGGTCCGCCTACAGTCCTGATATCAATACATACTACATTAGTTTTGTAACTTCCCTGAAATTGCCAAAATGAATGAGAATGAGACTGAGACGAAGGAGGTAATGTCCATATACATCATTTTCCTATCGTTCAAAAGGATATTTGTTAAACTAGGACTGAAAAGAAGTCTGTAGTCATTTCATATTTCTCGTTCAAATAGTTCTTTGATATGAAATTAATGTATAGAATTCTAAATTATTTCTGTTTCGAAAAACTCTGAACTTGGTAAAGGATATAAATGAGTGGTCTAAATGCGGGTTTAAGTTCTCAAAGACATATAACTATTTTACTTTGAGTACTGTATTCACTCACTCACTAGTTCAATAAGTTCAGTGTTATGAAAAGAGTTTGCTTTTTTCAGTTCTTCTTTTCTCCAAACAGATACGCAAATTTACCCTTTTCTCCAATAAGACAAGAAAACCTATGCCTCAATTTAAATACATTTATTTGCATTGTACTTTGTAACTGTTGTAAAAATAAGTCTTACAGTTTTGAAAAAAAATATCACTACAGTCAATCAAACTAACAATCAAACTAACAATCAAACTAACAATCAAACTAACAATCAAACAAACAAACAAACAAACAAACAGATATGTTGACTGTTAAAAATATGACATATTAACAGCTAAACACATATAATTATTTTTCTTTTTATTCCTCAGATGGAGATTTAAGCTTCAGTAATGAAGGGGGCAGTATGCTGCAGGTCCCCCATACAGCCATGGAGCTTCTGGTCATCAGTCACAAAGTAAGGCCATGCAGCTTTCATAAGATTCTTATAGATTTGCAAGGACTGCAAGATATGTTTAGTGCTTTGTTATCCATCTCCACAGGGACACTGGTCAGTCTTACTAATTTTGAATTTTGTATGCATGTGACGCCAACAACGATTATGGCCGAGTGTTCTCAGTCTGAACTTAATAAGGGTCAGCACCGATAGAGTGACGGTGGTTTTTATCCCTTTTTACTCTGTTGCTTGGCATTTATGATGGTTAATTCCTCAGTGAAACATGTTGAGAAGTCCTCTTGTTGTTGTCTAGTCAGCCGTATCATTTCAATGGAGTTTGCAGTGAGACGGGATCCATTGAATGTAACTTTATTATAGTCCTTACAAAGATTTCCAACTACAAGATTGTGTTGTTCAGATCTTTGTCCTCCTTTGACATGAGGGATTGTAGTACAGACAGAGCATCTGTAAGAACAGCAATTTTCTTGAAAGAGTGGAGTTAATCTTCTAGATTATTCCATGCTTCCATGGTTGCCACAGACATCTGAGAGCCTCTACTGAGGGCTGTTTCTCAAAAGACCCCTTGCTGAGGGCTAAGACCCTCCTCAAGAGGGCTATTTCTCAGAAAAGGCCTCTACTGAGGGCTGTTTTGGTGTTTTTAGAAGACCCTCCTCAAGAGGGCTGTAAAATCTGGCAACCCTGTTGCTGTGCTGCTGCTGCTGCTGCTGCTGTTGTCTCAGATCAGAACTTTGATGAGAAGTGTTCAGTTACTTTGCTCATTTTTCTTCTCCTTGACATTCTTCATATTGGATATAAATATATATTACACAACAGCTATTAGCAAATGTTTGAACACATAAACATATAAGGACACGAAAAAACACATGACCAAATATACAATAGTTGCTAAAAAATTCACAGAAATTAAAGTTTTTATATCTTCACAATCGTCACATGAAAATTTGTTAATTTCAGTACAGTAGTTCATCATGTTTTATGCATACTCTCAACATTTCTATTCACTATCTGCACAATTTACATTTTGGTGACTCAAATAAATATGGATTACACAAGAATTAGAACTTGTTTGGCATGTCATGCAATGCCCTCTTTGTATCAATATCACATAGAATGATTAGCTTTTTACTATTCATTGCTTTCTTATCTGAAAATATAGGTTGTGCTGAATGATTTGACATTTACAGAATGAAACTTTATTTATTTGGGAAAACATTCATGTCATTTCAATATGGTCACTAATTATGCGTAAATTGGAAATGAGAAAATACCCTTGAGAGTCAGTATCTTGAGTTTAGGCTTTCTCAGTGACTATCTTGAAACAATAATAACTTTATCCCTGATCAATAATTTTTTATTTTGTAAACGTCACAGCATTCATCAAACCCAATCAACTCAATTGTTAAGCAATAAATCTGTTACTTATATAAAAAGTAATAGATACAGTAGTAGACCTGCTTATTATCATACCCTTCAAATTCAATAATTCTAATATCAAGCTTATGACATTATTAACGAACAATTATGTGTTTATGTTGTTGAATGTACGTTGGGATTACACAGGAACATCTATTACAAGTTTGTTAGGGTAATTTAAGCATGTATTTATGTAAGGTTTTACAGCACTATCGACTCATGAAGGTCATTTAAGCGCTACATATATTGCTACGGCATCAGACAAGTATACTACAATACAGTCTAATTTATCAAGCCATATCCAACAGTTTACTTTTGCCTATGGAAAGGACTTCAGTTCTATTCTAACAGAAAAAGAAGCCATGCCCTCAGGCCAATTTATGCATGTTGCCTGTTAGAGCCCATATAAATATATGTTGACACCTGAACCCCTCTTCCATCTGATGTGATAGGGTATGGGAGGCGTTTTTAAAGAAAATTCTTCCATCTACACAGGGATTCTCCTACTGAGGAAAATCTCTTTTTGATATTAAGCCGACACTTGTGATATTAACCGGTGCTAGTAATACATTGTAAAATTCCAAACTGTGAAAATAAACACATTGTGATATTAAGTGATGTGATAATAAGCAGAGTCTACTGTAGTAAAATGAATACTTATTTCATATGTTTAAATTATTTATTAAGGACAGTAGAAGTGGGACAAGCTAGGAAAATGTCTGATATTATATTCTTGTTTTTGATTGAGCCGACAAAACCTTAATAGAGATGATTAATATGACATCTGTGGTCGAAATGTTCTACTTGTCACACTTTAAGGTTTCAAGAAATGACCTTGTTAAGATTATTAGAGCTATACCATTTTTGTCAGACAACAGTCTTCGAAAAATAATTTTTCACAAAAATTCAAAGGCTGTTTTATCAAAACCTGTTTTTTCTCATGTAAGGCCTATATAAGGTAATGGTTGCTCCATTTTTTATTGGAATGAAATAATTTTTTTGCACCAGATATTCATGAAAGTGTCTGGATAAGAAAGAAATTGTTTTTTTTAATATTTGCGACAAGTGGAATCTTTGTTGAGTTGTGTCATATATATTGAATAAAAATGTCCACAGGATGATTTAATCATTGGTGATCTATTTTCAGTACTTTTGGTTCAGAATTGTGAAGATATAAAGCTTAAAGTTCAGTGACTTTTAAGCCACCAAATAGAAACACATAATCTATCTAAACAAAAACATCAACAACACATCCATAACTACTCACCCCAGAAGTGAGATCTGTGAGAGTCTGTGTGAGTGTTATACTGAACACTGCATGTGACCTTGAACTTTCACTATTCATGTTTGTAGCAGCCACTGTACGAGACTTGTTGCCTTCACTCATCAGATTGTCAATTTCCTGAAAAACAATCAGAACATTGATTATTTGTTTTATTGTCTATACAACTCAAGTGGCAGTTTGTTTGGGTAGGACTAGGGTTTCTCACCAGAATTCCCGGACCTGGGAAAATAGCTATTTCCTAGAAGCCCGGGAAAGCGGCCCGGATTCCTGGTCTTTGAAACACTAAGTTTTTGAGTTATTTTGCAACATAAAAATAAAGATTCTTGCCAGCCTTCGTCGATGTATTATGCGTTTTGCACAAATGAGCCTTAAGGAACGGACTCTATGGCATCCCAAAACTCCCATCCTATTTTACTTTCATTTAAAAAAAACGAAAGCCATTAACACATTTTTTGTATTGCCCTCTTTTCTCGAAAAGAAATCCCTGCAAATATTGATTCATCAAAATCAATCCATTCGCGCAAATCAGTCCAATTCGCATTTTAAATCTCTCGCGAAAACAAAGCTCCAAACAAGTGTATTTGTTTAAGTGAAGTATTAAAACCAGTTAGGGACTGCTCAAATAAAATCTTACACCTTTTTGGAGGGTTGCTGCCCCCCCCCCATCTTGAGGCTTTGTTTCGAGCTTTGTTGTCCATCAAACCAACTGTTGAATCAGAACGTGCATTTTCAGCTGGGGAAAATTTTTGCACAAAGATACGATCCCGAATAAGTTCTGAGACCCTGTCTGTCAGCTTTGGTATCTTTGAAAATGCACTTCAAGAGACAAACATGTTTGGACATGTCTACACACTACACACAAGTCGGACCAAGAATGAGTTCTAATGATCTTTC
>JAUUEB010073294.1:0-15653 GCA_032362205.1 Clione limacina | reverse complement strand
TGAGCACTTTTATTGAGCACTTTTATTGAGCACTTTTATTGAGCACTTTTATTGAGCACTTTTATTGAGCACTTTTATTGAGCACTTTTAAGTCAATGGGATTGATAAAATTATTTAGATATGTAAAAATATAAAGATAGATATTTAGATAGATAGATAAATGTATACGGTCAATACATAAAGTACATAAAAAACAGTCATGTTACATCTTTGTACAGGCTATATATGTATAATTATGAAACATCTATAAATAACAAAAGAAGAAAGCTTAACATACAAGTGATGAACAATATTCAAAATGGTTAGTGAGTAATATATTTCTATTATAATCAAAATAACATATATCTGTTTAGAGTCTTTTACGAATAGAGTGCATAAGATAAGTAGTTATATGACTTGTTACCAACCTTTTGGACAAACAAATTGATTTGCGGGTCCTCCTGCTTTTCAATATCTGGTTGAAGACAAACAATTTGTTTGTCCAAAAGGTTGGTCATATAATAAAAATAACATTAAACTAAGTCATTCTAATTATTTAAACATATAAAAGGAGTAAGAGAAGGTAGGCTGTATCCTCTCACTTTATATTTTCAGTATATGTATATAGAACAACTCATGAGAGAGGCAGACTTACAAGATATTGGAGTCAAAGATGGAGGAAGGAATACTGCTGACCTGAGTTTGACACCACCTCATTAGTATACAACATTACAAGCATGAGAAGAATTTTAAATAGAGTGGATACTGCAGGAATAAAAGCAGGATTAAAACTTGATGCCAAAAACACATAAGTCATGCACATAGAAGGAAAAGAAAGCTAGCCGCAAAACATCATAATCAATGGAACAAAGTTGGAAATGTATTGGAAAAGGATTTCAGATATTTAGACTCTGTCAAGAGATGGCACATGTACCAAGACATTAAAGCTTGTGCCATCATCATTACCATCTACGTTTATAGTCCTTTTTCAAGTTGCATGGGTTAGACTTCACAATGAAATGAAGATTCTCTAGGTGTCGCGATCCTTGGCTTATCTTGGTTTTAGCCTCTTAGTTTTCAAGTCCTCTTCTAAGACTTTGCGCCATGATTTTGTGGGTTGGTTATGCTTATCTTTGTCATAAGATCCTTACTGGACTGATCTTTTTAGAAGGGGCCACACATCCAATGAATCAACGACATCTCATTCCTGTCCAGCCTATCTTCGTCGTTGGACAAGGCAGGCCAGGTTTCACTTCGGTATAGCAGGACGGTCTCCACACAGGCCCTGTATATCTCGCCCTTCACTTTCAGTGACATTGCCCTTGAACCAAGCAGGAGAAGCAGGCCTCTGAACGTCTTCCAACCATAGCCTTCCCTTGTGATTAAGCTAGATTCTGCACAACCACCCACATCCAGCATGTCTCCAAGGTAGCAGAACTTATTGTAAAACAAAAAATGATACAAATAAACAATGTCTAGAAAGAATGAGGCCTCCAAATAGAATTGAACATTTATCTTCTCAAAAGTCTAATCTGGCCAGTTGTTGCGTAGGGTTGTGAGGCCTGGACACTAAGGGAAGAAGACAAAGGTAAAATACAAACTGCACAAATGTAGTTTTATATTCGGCTTCTCAGGGTTACATGGAATGACACAAGAACAAATGAGAATGTGTCAGAGGATTTGTCAGAGATCAACAAAAGAAAGCTTAAGTACTTTGGTCATGCAATCAGAAACACTAGATCAGACCTCATGGCAATCCTGCAGCAGGACAAGGTTGAGGGAAAGAGGAATAGAGGGAGGCCACCAGCAACATATATGGGCAACTTGAGGGACATCATAGTAACCTGAAACTTCAACAGTTTGAGAAAAAAGCAGGGACAGTGGAGTTTGGCAGGCTGTTGTGGCAAGGAGTCACTAGAAGCAACAATAAATTACAGGGGTTAGATATCTACTGTCATTGACAATCTAATATATGTGGCAATAAAATTCTTCTTGCAAACATCGACAATTCTAAGAAAATATCCATCAAACAAACTATATAATAACATGAGGAATTTAGCTATATAACAGCATGCATTATTTGAATAATTTCCTCTTGTCTCCATCAGACATTATAAACAATGACAGTCACACTACAAGTAAAGTATGTTCTTAAATGATTAAACTACAAATCAATGCATGCCTCTCTCAAATATTTTCTCAAAATTGATTCCTAAGATATAAAAGACAGCTTGTCATTGCCGCTAAAACTACAAAGCAATGCCTAGCGCTATTTATCATCTAACTGCTCTCTTAAATATCTATCTTATCTATCTATCTTTCCATTTATCCAACCATCCATCCATCTATCTGTCTATCAATCTATCTATCTGTCTATCAATCTATCTGTCTATCAATCTATCTGTCTATCAATATATATGTCTATCAATCTATCCATCAATCTAGGTATCACTATGAAAGACAAAATATTCTTTTCATCCGAAAGACATCATGCTTTTGACTAATTTATCTACAAACTTAATGCAACTCATTATCTATCAACTTATCCGAATGATTCTTAAAATTTAAAATGCAAGGAGGTCTAGATGACACACAAAGAACTTATTTGACTGTTCACTTACAAGAGGACGGCTGATTTTGTTGGACTGAAAGCATACAAAATCAATATTAATCACTTTAAAGGATCAATTAATGCCTAACAAGAATGTCAGCACAATAGTTTGACTCCTAGAAATGTGAATGCATTACATTTAAAAAGATCTTCTGTATGTCAGTTTTTTTGTAATCATTTAGTTTCCATATTTATCATTAGAAATATCAAAATTAAATATTCCCAAGTCAAAATGAAAAGTTGTTGGACATGGCTTGCAGAACCATTTGAGAGTTTATGTTAACACAGAAATACTGACATATTAGATATATCACAGCTAGAATACCCAAACAGTCTAGCACCAATCCAACAGAGAAATGTGTTGAACAAAGTTCAAGACCTTAAGGTTCCAAATATTGCTGTACATTGTCAAGCACTAAGATAATGAAACAAGTTTGTCTCTCATTCACAATAATAAAGTGATGACCTTTGACCTTTCTGAGTAAAGATATCCATACTCCAGTTTAGCCCTCAGCTTGCCTTGGAAACATGGACTACAAACAAATGAAGATGATGATTGGGTGGGACAATAGATTTTTAAAACTGTAGGAAAAAATTCCAACTGCCCTGTTCTCCAAAAGCAATTTCATAATATTTTGGTCACTGGGCATATGCAACATTACTTTTTCCAATGAAAATGAAATTAATCTGCAATGTTTAAAGCAAAAAAGCTATTATTTTACTCTCATTATTATGTAGAACAAGAGATGAATGAGAACAAACCGGAGAAGAGTCGCCAGGTCCCATGACACATGCACTGATCTTAAGGTAACCTTTGGCCCCTGAGGTCGCGTCATCTGGGTCACTGAGTAGAGTCCACTTGTTGATGAGTGCATGCTGAGCCTCATCATAGATCAGTCCAACGTCACACTGAATAAATAAAGTATTATTATTAATTTAATTAGTTTGGAAACACACTGAAACACAAATAGTAATTAGTAAGTAAACTAAAGTTACCCATACTTGTTTCCAAGGGTTGGGTAATCAGGAGATTTTTTTGCATATCGCATTTGAGAACATTTACTTCAATTGGTCTGAACAGACTAGCTATCCATTCACTAATTGATGAACAACAGGCAAGAGGGCCAAATAATGTGCAGAACTGGGACTTGAACTTCAGTCACTCATATGATAGCCAGACTATCTACGGACTGAGCTAGCGGCACCCAAAAAGAATATTAGTTGAGACTGTTAATTAGTTCTGACACATACTGAATCTAAGGAGGGTTCAATGAGAACTGACAGTACTCGTAAAATAGTAAGTCATATGGAAGTTATAAAACACAATAATCATCCCTTTTCTGTTACAATTTTTTATTTGTATTATCAATACTGAAACATAAATAAGAGTTGACATCTTTAATTAGTTTGACTACTCCCTTAGCTCATACAGAAATGCAAGAGAGTGACATATTTCTTACTCTTGAGCAGGGGTATATATTCTAGGTTAAGCCAGTACGAAAATGACGGGAAAAAAATGACTTCTCAACAGAATTTAGGAAGGATTTTTTTCCAAGCCTCTGATAAGTCATTAAAAAATCTAGGAAGGATGTTTATTTTGGACAAGAAATATTTTTGTTGTGTGTCAGAATATATACCCCTGCTCTTGAGTGACTTGTCACCGTTATTGTTTTTTTTATAGATAATTTAATTGGCTGGTACAAAAGAAAACTAGAACATTTTGAAAAATCTGTTGTAGCAAATTTTGACATATCATGTCACATGTGTTTACATCAATTGACAACTTTGTCATAACGTTTTTATTTTTGCATATGCGTGTTATACCAACCAATAATAAAATCAATTCATCATTTGGTACTCATTTATATTTTGCATATACCTATTCAGTAATAATGTTATCAGCAATTGATGTTTGTCAGTTTAAAAATAATAAAGTCTTATAGTTTAGGCATCATTATCATAAAACTTAACCTTCCCACGTACCTTGAAAGATCCAATCAAAGCATCAGCACGCAATGTTCTTGAGTCAAACACCTGAAAAAAGAATGTTGAAAACTCAAATAATTCATAATTGACACAAACAGAAACATTGAATTCTAAAGATATGTCATTTCTAACCATATTAATATTAATGATGATAACACTTACAGGAACCTAATTCTGTTTCCCTATTACACACCAACTAGTTTTCAATAGAAGGGGGGGGGGGCATATCAACTACAATATTACCTTTTAGCAATTTATAAAGTGTTTATTAAATAAGCACCTAAGAGTATAAGTTATATGAGATAACCATCGGAAGCCAAGACCTAAACAATAGATAATATGTAGCATAAAGCAATGTCAATATTTTATCCATAACTGATATGTCAAATTTAATAGTAGGGGGATGCTAATAAGCTTGGGGGGCGAGCAAATTTTCTTCAAAAAAATACACTGGGGCACGTCTATTAGGAAAACTAGCGTACATAGACGGGCATGGGATATCAGGTCAACAAACTCATAAATATTAACCAGTTTTATAAATAGATCATAACTGTAACAGAGCTAACAATATCACACACAACTCTTCTCCAATTTGTTAGCAGTAAATAACAAAAAAAACTATTAATAACCTTGGGGATCTTATTCATTTGCTCACTGGCTATCAAGGCCATAGTGTGACCCATTTCACAGGGATTCAAGGATATAGTTAATAACTCTTAATTGATTTTCACTTGGCAGGCATAAGCAAGTTTGTGAATGGTATGTGGGTTTGACCTAAAATAAATCAAATAATTTGAACACCCATAATGAGATGGAGTACTTTCACAAATTAGTTCATTTAGGGTATGATGTTATCAAGGTGTATGATGTGATGATATCAAGGTCTATGCTTTGATGTTTTCAAAGTCTATGCTGTGATGTTATCAAGGTCTATGCTGTGATGCTATCAAGGTCTATGCTGTGATGTTATCAAGGACTATGCTTTGATGTTATCAAGGTATATGCTGTGATGCTATCAAGGTCTATGCTGTGATGTTATCAAGGACTATGCTGTGATGTTATCAAGGACTATGCTGTGATGTTATCAAGGTCTATGCAGTGATGTTATTAAGGTCTATGCTGTGATGTTATCAAGGTCTATGCTGTGATGTTATCAAGGTCTATGCTGTGATGTTATCAAGGTCTATACTGTGATGTTGTCAAGGTCTATGCTGTGATGTTATCAAGGTCTATACTGTGATGTTATCAAGGTCTATGCTTTGATGTTATTAAGTTATATGCTGTGATGTTATCAAGGTCTATGCTGTGATGTTATTAAGTTATATGCTTTGATTTTATTAAGTTATATGCTGTGATGTTATCAAGGTCTATGCTGTGATGTTATCAAGGTCTATCCTGTGACTATTAAGGTATCACTCTGTTTGATGCTATGAAAGTCTATGCTGTGCTGTATGTTGCAGCAGCATCTACCATGATACTTTTCACTAAATTTGACATTAAAATACCAATGATTTTTTTTGGATAAAAACTTTGTCGATAAGTATCGAAAACTAAATGAAATGTAGTCGATCATACTTTCTTCTATACATAGTAACTTTTTTCTATTTTCGTTTTTCACTTGTTCTATTTATAGCAGAAGCAAAAAACGATACTACTTTTTTCATATTCAAAGTTTACAAAGAACCCAACCCTCGGATATAATAATACGGAACTTTTGGCGCTGTGAGATAAACGAATATATTAGCTTGAATTTAATTAAGTTATAGGTATACTGCATTTAAGACAGAGTTGTAAGCCTTCAAAGTGTTTGTTTCTAAAAAAAAAAGAAGAAGAAAACAATCTATAAATAGCTTTGGTATCTTGGTGGATTCTGCTGATTTTGATATTTGTGTGTTAATGCTGTTCTTACAAAAAAAATATATTTTTGCCAAGCGTAGTGAAAGCAATCAACCATGAAAACTTTCCTTTCCTGCATATACATGGCTGCTTTTAACACAGTGATTCCATGTCTCAGATGTCTACTTTTATTTTGTTATCATTATGAAGACTTACTGAGTGTTGTAGACTTACTGAGTGTTGTAGACTTACTGAGTGTTGTATACTTACTGAGTGTTGTAGACTTACTGAGTGTTGTAGACTTACTGAGTGTTGTAGACTTACTGAGTGTTGTAGACTACGATTTTGAATAAAACATGGTCTTTTAATGTGCTCAAAGAGTTCGTTTTTGGAATGTCTTTTTGGTGAGTTTTTGTTCAAGTTCATTCAACTTCTTTCAGTCCAAATCTTAGTCATCAAAGCCATACGTGGAATATGGAAAGATTTTAGGAATCACAACCACAAAAAAGTTGTGAACCCAACCCTCAAATATAACTATACTGAACTTGTGTGTGCTGAGAACGATTTGATGTCAATAACACAAAGAATAAAGTCAGGGGATATCATAACTAGCAGTCAACTAAACAGTTGTTCTATTCTCTCTTTCAAGGAGGAAAAGAATAATACCTTTGTAATATTATACTAGATTGACAACGGGTGATCCTACTTTTAATACCTAAAATTCACTCTATGTAAAACATTCCACAGTTTTGTATTTTTATTTTTATTCTTTTTTGGTGCTCTTGCTACCAACTCTGACCTAGTTAAGTTGATCAAAAGAAACCTAAGAGCATTGATCTCCAATTAGTGATTTCTTCATTGTGGCCACTGTTAGACTTCAGAACGAACCCTGTTATTCAGACTAAGAGTGTGACAGTTGAAAGAAATTGTTTTAGGCGTATATAGCACATTTCAAGCTCATTGAACCTTCATTAAAAAGTTCTGTTCAGAACTACATACATACAAAGAAGTTTTTTTTGCAGATATAGTTTTAAGACAAAATCTTTACCCCAGGACAAAATGAAGTGGACAAAAGAAACAGAAAAACTGTTTTATTATAAGATAGATTAAGATTTCTTCAAAGGCTATTTATAGACAAAAAGTACAACACGATTTCAGACATTCGGTATAATGAGGTTTATGAACATTTTATATTAATGTGATTTTTATTGAGTGAGGAATTCATTACACACTACAACACTGGCCTATTGATTTGGACATCTTTGTCGAATCGATTATTTCACAATTAATTCAAATCACAGATCTATAATACTTGTATTACTCATCCAAAATGGTATCGCTATTTCGATAAATACAAAATGGAATGTTTACACAGTGAGTAAAATCAATAACACACTTTTGTAAACAGATGTGAGCTGTGTTATGTTTTCATGACGTCATATGTGTTATTGTATTCAGCCTACGCAAAATATAATCTGAAATATTTTTTTTTCAAATAGCGTCTCAATTTCAAAGTTGTACTTATTAAATTACTCATATTCAAGTTTTCTTTGAACCTTTTATGGCATTCACTATTTCCGCGATTTTCCTGACACTCCCGCTTACTGAATTCGTCCTTGGTTATTACGATACTAATGGGTGAATCAAAAAATAAATAAATAAAGATAACATAAAGAAAATGTCTTGTTGGCTCCTTTAATTATAAATTTCACTGGTAGTCATCGTGTTCTTAGCCTTCTTTTTATATTACTGCGTGAGTTAGAAGACTTTTTTGAGGGGAACATATGACCTTTTGTGCTAGAAGGGAGTAAAACACATATGATCAACCAAAACTATTTGATGGCATTGATTTATGAAATGATAATATTGAAATGTCTTCTAGAGGCTAGATATATCTTCCTAACCTAGAAGCTTTCTGGATAAGAAAGATTAGACCAGAAATCAACATTAAATATGTATTAAGCGAGTAGGGAATTGACTATTTGAATAAAGGATGATGGTATTGTTAAATATGGTCCTATACTTATATTACCATTTAACCATATTAGAAGTTGTTAGAATAATGTTTCCTATTCTTTATAACAAATGAGTTTTCTTTTTTTGTATTTTACAGTTTCTGAAGAGCCCACACGGAAGAAAGTAATAAATAAATATTGATTCGATGGTATGTAGATTAGCTAAGAGTGCATTGTGAGATGCCTAGATATAAGTCCAGAGTTACAAGATTACAATAACCCGGTTAAGGCTGATATTATACATTCACACAGGAGACTGAAGAGAGGGAGGTTCCCTTGAAACTAGGATTTTCTTAAGGTGGGTAAAACCAAAATTATTAATAAAGAAACATGGAATGAATAACATTACTTGTTAGCTCCTTCAATTATCAACTCACTGGAATACATCATAGTCTTACAATATAACATTCTGGCATAAATATTTAAGTCTAAGATCGCAATAAAAACACAAATCTGGTAGAAATAATGACAAACTACGGTTAAGTTTTCTCGTGTTTATACAACAATCATGTCCTGCATTTTGATAAAAGCTGTATTTTCCATAAAATTAAAAAGTGTCTTTGAAAAAATATGTTAATTTTCAATTTGTTATTATTAATTGTCATTTTAGGGAATATTGACAAAGTTATTTCATTTGTCTAACGTACAAAATGACTTCTTATCTTGAGGCTAGATTTATAACGTATTTCTTATCAAAGATTAAATCAAATTCCGTGGACTGGCAGAATGAGACATTGCTCATTACAAACCTTCTATTTTTTATTAACACAATTCCTGGATAATGACACCCAAAGGCCAACCAAACAATTCCAAGCCCATAAAACTAAAAGGTCACACAGTGTTATGAGGCTTACATCACTTAGACACAATTAACTATACATGTTAATCATATTATTATTCAAAATAAAGTGGAAATTAACATGAATATGAATAAATCGTGCTGGGCTTATTGTGTTTAACATTAACAGACACTTGTATGAAACCGCAATAGTCAACTAGAACAGTGATTTTGGCCTTCATAGTTGTTACATTTTATTTGATATAACAAATTCGCCACCTCCACACATGGTCTCAATTTAACTCAGTAAGGAGAACAAATATTCTTTCTATAATATCCCCTTTCTATGTTTTGAGGCTTAAGTGCATTGCGGACACCATTCCTTCACAAATTCTGTTTCAGCTCATTCATATTTTGAACCTGATCCTTGAATACAGTGTCTTTCACATAATCCAAAGAGAAAAGTCAAATGAGGTGCAGGCATAAGATAGCAGAGGCTTACAAATGAGTCTACCTCCTTCTACATCTCTTTGTGAATGCTATCAATGCATAACAAACTTAACTGCATCCCACATTTTGTGTTTCAGCTCACACATTATTCAGATGTTGCATTTTGTGACAATTTGACGAAATGTGAAGCCATAATACAAAAATTAATATAATTTGTTAAAAGAGTAAAAGATACTGATTTCAATGACTGTTGGTGAATCTAAAATATGAACAGCTGTTCAAATGTCCAAATATGACCACTGGTTATTACTAGCTTAATTATGACAAGGTCTTGTTTACTGGTGAGTCAATTGTCACTTGTTCTCTTATGCTTAAGGGATCACAATAGTTAGATGATCAATAAGCTGACAGTCAAGGGGACAATGAACTATAGAGTCAACAATACAATGCTATGCAGCCAGTGACCAACTCCAAGCAAGTGACAGTCAATGGTCAGATTGAAATTAAATTTGTATAACTGGCGACAACAAATACAAAATACAGACGAGAGAAGAGAATAATACTATACCAACAAAGATACTAGAAAAACAATGATGTTCTTGTACTCACAGAAAAGTCCACAATCTCATCTACCAGTTCAGCAGGTGGCATGTGGAAGTTGAAGAAGAAAGATTCATCCCACCAGGGGCTAGTCGTCGACTTCTTGATTCGTGTCTGTCTCATCTGGTTGTGTACAGCGACACGTACAACAGGTTGAAGATTTGCCCCCATCAACTGTCGGGCCTGGACCACCTTGACACGAACCTGGAAATAAAGGAATGAAAAGATATTATTTGATTCACAATCTATAGTTTTAACTGAACTGTTTACGCATGCGTCATCTTTCCTGTCTATCCTGAATGTTAAATGATATTTTCTTCCACCATAAAAATATATTCCTCCTTTCAGGAATTTGCAAAGTCATACTGAAATACAGACAACCATCATATCAAGAGAACCAAAGAAAATTATAATTAATGATTTATGATTAACAACATCTTATATTGGATATCTAGGATTTTTGGCCAAAAGAAGGTAAATGAAAGAAGAAATATGTTTTTAAAAAGAGTTACAAGGCCGCTACCGAATGCTCAACCACTGGTTGCATTATAACAAGATCCCCAAGACAAATAGAGGTAAACAACTTTTAAAGTAGCCACTCAGCTTGAAGAAAACTCACAAATATGAGTATGAATACAGTATCCCAGTGTGTCTACATGAGTCAGGATGTAGTGATGAGGTCAGTTAGGTACTTACTAAGAGACACAATCCTATATTTGTCTTCAACTTATGTCTTTTAATCAATCTTTATTCGATAAATTTATTTTCAAACACAAAAAAAAGTCAACCAAAATTAAAGAAACTTAATATTTTGACTGTTTCTCGTTTATCAATGTTGGTAGACGCCAGATAAATTAATCTCTCCCAATAATATTTTAAAATTGATTTTTTGCAAGAAGGTTATGTCGGCGACGTTGCTATTAAGACAATTGTACGTACTGCCACGCTATGATGTAAAACATGTAGCACTAACCGTACATCTTACCCAGTTACAGTATAATGCCACTGACACCGGGCTGACTCATCTAAGCAACAACAAAAACACGTAAATGCTAGGCGCAAGGTCAGATCGCTGCTAAAATCACGTATAAAATCTTAGATATGACCATGCCATGTTTGAACACCTGACCTGCCGATCCAGAGACCACTCGGGCATCTTAGCGGTCACAAGCAATATTTCCTTTATTCAAAATATTATTTCTTAGACATGTCATATTTTGAAGGGCTTTGCATTACAACAGGTTTTAAAAACGACATACTTAGCTCTTCGGGTAAACATTTCAATTATAGGGGGATCAAGAACTGGTAACCAGTGATGTTGTCGACGAGTTCAGTGACTACTCAAAATAAAAAAAAATATTGGTTCTCCATACAAAAGTTTGTAACCACCCTCTAGAAAGGTAACCACGCTCTGGAGCTTTGAACCCTCGGTATTGCTTCTTGCGCCCTCAGTATTGGCGCTTGCGTACCCCTCCCCCATTTGAAAATCCTAGATACGCCCCAGTATGCTACCAAAAGAAGGTAATACAAATTGGCGTGGTCTTCGCAGACAAATTTGAAACCAACCTTTAGAATTAACAATTTGTATCAGCTGGATGTGCATATTGCCTATTAATATACAAACGGGAAATTGATTTCATTTGCGTGAGTATTTAAGTGTGTATTCACCCCGGAAGCGCAAGCTAGCTTCTGAATCAATAATTTTGTAATTCGACGCAAAGTGGACCATGAAACATATAGTAAGATATTAAAAATCGTAGTTAACAATCGAATAATGTACTAATTAACATCATGAGATTAACATCATGAGCTTAACTTGGCGTCTTGGTTATATCTATAAACGAATCGCAAAAGTTTCGGGTCGATTCTGTCAAAACTGTGACTGTTATCCTGTTGCATACACAGCCAGCCAGCCACATACGTTAGATTATATTATGTAGATTTTCATTGACAAAGTTTGCCTACTCACAAGGCAAAAGCCACTCTTGGTAAGGTTATTGTAAGGAATAAAGGGTTTCAGAAGATTTCATTATAAAAATCTAAATCATCTACACAAATTGACATCTAGTTTACAAAATGAAAAGTTAATAGAAAGCTGGCTTTATTGGACTAAGAGTATAATTGTCTGATGTCATTTGCTTTCAACTGTCACGCTAAAACAGTAAAAATACAGAGTGCTTTCTTAACCCGGGTAGCCGACGCGAAGGGACGCTCCAAAATATTCAAACATGAAAGTGTTACGCATTGGCTAATGTAAGATCAGTCTCCTGGGTTAAGTCTTGTCTAAGCTGACTTCGTCCGAGTTAATAGCAAGCGAACGAACGAAAAACATACACAAAAATATTATTTTTTAAAAGATAGATGTCAAAGAGTGAAAGTAAATGGTTCTTATTCAGACCCTAAATCAGTTGTTAGTGGAATCCCCCAGGGAAGTATCCTGGGCCCGCTCCTGTTTATAATTTTTATAAAAGACCTTCCTGAGAGTGTCAATAGCCTATGCACAATATTCGCAGACAATACAAAATTATATAGCTCTTCAGACAACCAAAAACTTTTGCAAGATGACTTGCTGGCACTGTTAAAATGGTCAAAGATATGTCAACTTAAATTTAATATTGATAAATGTTTTATATGACATATTGGAAAAGATGAAGGCAATATATATTACTAGTGGCTTAGTACCCGGTTTTAACCGGGAAGTATACACAAAGAAAGCACGATTACGCTGACTTTTGTACCACCATGTAGACCCCTCTCTCTCTCTCCCGCGCTATGTGCATATATGCCCATACTCCGCTTAAAAAAAACAAAGTAGTAAACCAACCTGTATAAACCTTTGTATCAGCTTTTGGTTACATTTAAGACGGAAATACAACTTTGCAATCACTGGACGTGCAAATTAACCATTTCCGGAAGATGCTTCATGTTTGTTCATGTTTAATGGCAGGTTTCTTATAGTGAAAACAGAGTAAAACTAAATGGCTAATAACTTTTCTTACAGTTGACCGATTTTCCACGCTTAACCACGCATCTGGGTATATCTACCAACACTTTGCTAAAGATTCAGATTGATTGAGTCAAAACTGCGGCTGTAATCTCATTGTATACAAATACACAAATAAATAAATAAATAAAGATACTTTGAATTTTATTGTGTAGATATGGACGAGAGCCATAACAACGAACTAAAACAAACCACCAGAAAAAATGATGTAGGAGTGACTTTTGATACTACCTAAATATTTGATACTTATATATCTACCATTGTCAAGAAGGCAAACCTATTAGCAGGCCTTTTAAGAAGAAGCTTCACCTTTCTTGATAAATTAACCTTCTTAAAATTATATAAAGGTATTGTCCGGTCACATTTGGCAGGTCTTAAAAGACAACAGGAGAAGGTACACCGTAGAGCAACTAAGTCTATCTCAGAGCTAAAACATTTATCTTATAGAGAAATATGAATAGCACTTGACCTTCCTAGTATAAAATACAGACAAATTAGGGCAGACCTAATTCAAACTTATAAAATTCTACATATAATTGACAACATAAACACATATAATCTGTTTACTCTTGCTAAATACAATAATAAACGAAATTCAACTTTTAAAATGTACAAATAAATTGCCAGTTCATCATCTAGATGTAACTTTTGAACAGTTAGAGTCAACAGTCTGTGGAACTCACTTTCTGCTCCAACAAGACAGGCACCTAACATCTTAAAATTTAAAATTGGAGTTGATCTAGACTTGACAAATATAAAAAATGACTTTTATGACTAGCCAATGTTTTAAAAAGTTAACAGACAGTTTTTACATGTGTCTTATGACTAGTCTATGTTTTTAAAAGTAAATCTATGATTTTACAAGTTATAACCTGTAAAAAGCACGCATGTGCGCAAGTTCTTTTTAAGAAAGACAAGAGAGAGGAAACACTTGAAAGACCAAAAGGTTACCACAGTCTCGACCTTCAAGGATTCAACATAAGTTATATTATATCACGTTTTTCCATCATTTTCAAATATATAAGTTATAAAGTTTCACATTTTGATGCCATAACTATACAGTCACAAAAAACGGTAATCTTCCATGTAAAAAATACAAGTAAATGTTCATAAAATGTCACCTCAGTAAGAAACTGTCTGTTAAGCGAATGTTTAAAACATGGTCCTTAAATTGTGTGTAAAATACAAAAACTGTCTGTCTCGTATTCCAACAGGACAAAGTGTGTATGTGGGTGTAATTACACGGTTTCCATGGTTACCTGGAAATCTATGGGTCGAAATTGATCGAATTTTGCCATTCCTTTCTGAGATGGATCTTTGACCCCAATATGCTTCTGTGAACTAGGGTTAAGGCCGAGCCCGTCTCCATCTGGGTGCTCCCCGGATTTGGGGGCATCATCCCTTCTTGTTGGAGCATCTCCCTTCTCTGAAGCGTTTCCTTCCGATGGTGCAGCACCATCGGGGTTGCCCGTGTCAGACATGCGTTTTGAATCCTTCACAACGATGTAATATCCTTCTTGAAACACACAACACAAGCTACTTGAGTCACACAAACCACGGACTGAAAAAGGTGTTCAGGTGTTCGTTTTAATAACAAATTCATTTCTTGGCAACCAAAGTGCAGATTGTATCGTACTAACAATCAATGTTCAAGAGGTTGCAAGAGTTAGCGACGCCATCTTGAATTCTCCCAACCGTAAATCTTTTGCAGGGGTGTGATATGTACACTTGACCTTCCGCCTTAACCACTCGGCCGTCTGAGCGGTCATATCAGGGCCGCACGTAAGGGGTCCAGGGGCCCCCACGTGGGTGGCTCCTTGGGTCCACCACAAAAACTAATGAAAAAAATGAAAAAGAGACAAAAACGCGGGGAAAAAGAAAAGGGGAAAAGGAGAAAAAATTAGCATAAAGGAAAAGAAGACAGAAAGAGAACAGAGATAAAGTAATCCTCCGAGGGGAGCCCTGGAGTAAAAAGGAGTTGAAGAAGGACAAAGAAGAAAACATTAAACCCTAGAGGCCCCTAATTGCCCCCCCCCTTACAAAAAATTGCAAGAAAATGAAAAAGAGGGCAAAGTGGGGGGGATAAGGGGAAGAAGAAAAAATAATCAAAAAAGTATATCATTATATCCGACAAAATATCTAAATTAATACAACATAGTATGAACTCTCTGAAGAACATATGAATACATAAGTGTACACATTGACAATTGATATTCAATATTATTCACTCTTCCATATTTCTAATTATGGCATCTTTGGGGTAGGGGTTACTTGGGTTAAAGACGTTTCACTTCTACCCAAAGAACATTTTCTCATCATCTACATAATATAATTCAAAATCCTTATAATATTTGTGTGTGTGTTTGTGTATGTGTATGCAGTTGAATTACAGCC
>JAUUEB010073293.1:0-24982 GCA_032362205.1 Clione limacina | reverse complement strand
AATTGTTACGGTGATTTTGATTTGAGATTAATCAGTTTTTTTCTTATTATGGGCACAATTTGTTCACATTTGTACGTACACAACTTTGACCTGTGAACAAAATATTGATGAAATGAAATGATTTAGTTAGGAGATTTTTAAAAAACCAATCAGTGATTATGATGACATTAACGTGTTTAAAATGCTATGTGACCTTTACTAAAAATCAAAACCATGTCTTATTCCTAGATGCCAATGAAGCCCTGCGAGAATTCCTTCGTGCCAGGAACCCTAAACAGCAGCATTCAGCCACACTTGAATCTTATCTGATCAAACCCATCCAGAGGATCCTGAAATACCCACTTCTTCTACAACAGCTTTGCAATATGACACATCTAGACACAGACGAACACCACCACCTTTCTGGTGAGATGGTAGACTCCATCTTGTTTGGTAGTAACACACTTTTATAACTTTTGGTGCTGGCTTTTTGTATGTCAGTTGCCCTGGTTGTAAATTGGTGAAATATCTGCCTTGCGAGCTCTCGGATCTTGACCTGTACATACCTTAGACTTTATGATATTGGTAGTCAAGCAGCCTTCTTCATGGCATTAAGGTTTCGAACTTAAGACTAGTCTGTCTGTTTTCAGTATACTGTCACTACATTACATGTTGTCAAGCAGTCAGTTGAATAGTCTTTAAGTTTGTGCTTAGGCCATGAATTAAAAAAAAAACGATAGATTTTCATCACCGCCTGCATCATGAATTTGCTGCTGCATACGTTTTTTGTAAGATTTTACATTTAAAAGGCTGAAAAGGCGTATCAACCCACTTTTTCAAAATTTCTCTTGTCCAAAGACAAAGTACTTGTTCACATTGATTTGATTGAACTTATTATGAAGTCCGCAATGTGTTTTTAGCGGTTTTGAAAGTTAACCACTAGGAGCCCTGGGATAGAGACAGCAAAGGGGTGTTTTGGGTAGGAAAAAAAGCTGCAGGTCTCGTTAGGTTTTTCAGAAGAAAAGTGATGAGAATCTATTGGGATTTTTAACTGTTCTTAGAGTCTGCATGCGGTCAGTATACTGTGACTGGGTAGGATGAATGAATTATACACTGATGATTAGACTTAAGTTAGTAAAATTGTTTACATGCAAATGAAGATATTAAACAGCAGCAACCAAAACGAAATATGTAACTGTTGACTTAATGACTAATTTCTTTTTGTCATAGAATTTAACACAGCAACCAGTAACAACATTTTGTAATTATTTGATAATGTCTGTACATTTTGAATAAAGATTAAGCCAGCCTTTGCATCAAGTCTTTTATAGTTAAATGAGTAATGATTTGTAAATCTTTGTTAAAGATACTACTAGACAACAGTTGAAATATAATATTTGAATATATAGCTATATAATGTTAACTTGATCAAGAACAAATCTAAGTTGTCTGAATTTGTGGCTTTGTATATAAAAGTTTACTTTGTAATTATTTTTTACTTATTTAACGATTTGCATTCAACTTCATGGTGTTTTACCAGGAACGTCTATATATTTAGTAACCATTGCTCTTTTTCTGTCTTGCAGAAGCACTGAAGGGTATGGAGGCTGTAGCAGAACACATCAACGAAATGCAGAAGATCTATGATGAGTATGGCGCTGTTTTTGACCAACTCACCAAGTCATTCAAGGAAAACAATCCTAACAAATCTGTGAGTAATTTTTTTATCTCAGTCTTAAGATTTTTTAAGACTTTTCAGTTCAATAAGATTGGAGGTTTTGAACACAGCCTCTGCAAATGATGTAAACACATGATTCATCTTATGGTCTTTTGATATACAGTAAGATCCATTTATTTATTAGGTGTCATAAAGCTGTATTTTCACATTATTTCATGTAATCATGATAGATGTGTCAATCCTTACATTAGAGCTGATTGTACATTTGGTAGATCATCTGAATCTCTCCTTTATGATTTGAGTTTCATCCCCAATAGCAGCTGATTTTATGGCCCTTCTGTCAACTTAGCTATAAATGGGCAGCCAGTTCTTAACAAACTGTGAGAAGTAAAGTCTGTGAAAAACACATAGTAATTAAAGAACATCAAATTCTATATGTCTAAAATAATCCAGACTCTACCATCAATAACCCAATGATGAGAAATGAGTTTGGGTGACCTGACGTTACTTTTAAAACCCTGATTACAAGGGAGATAATCATTCAACCCTGAAAGAATCAACTCACCAGGCTGCAATAATAATTTTTGTTTTTCTTTGTTTCTTTTATCTCCCTAGGTCATTGAACTGAACGTAGGTGACCTTCAGATGTATGGAACTGTGGAGTGGGTCAATACGAATGACCATCTTGGCAAGGTTAAAAAATCTGCTGAGTTTGAAAATATTGTCTTTGTGTTCAAAGCAGGCGTCACCTTCCTGTGCCGGGAGAGGTTAAAAAAGAAAAAGAAGGTTTGAACCTTTTTTAATATCTTATGAATATTGAATGACAATCAAGATTTCATCATTTATCATCTTTCTCAACAGGCATCATTCTTGTCAAACAGACGGAGGGATTTTTAGAAATTGATTTTGTGTTTATTGGAATGGTTATGATTTTTGGGATTGTGAAAATAAAGTAATTATGATGTTTTTATCTTTGTAAAACTAAAAAACTACACAGGATTTTCAATAACAAATACTTGTTTGATGGGAGACTGATTCAAAATTTTGTAAAGTTGTTAATTCCAGCTCTAACATAAAAACACAAGTATAGTGTTTTGCAGAAATTAAAGACACATTTTTTTCTTTAATTTCTCTCTGTCTCCTCTATGGATACATCTCTAGTCATAGCTAGTTTTGAGGGGAACAAATATTTTCCTATTTTATATCACAATATACAAGATATCACAATTTATTTGTTTTTTTCTAAATAGCAACAAACTTTTAAAATTCAATATTTTGTCTTTATCTTTTTTTTATGTTTATTGATGAACCTATTTCTATTCTTAATGTCTATCCCTTCCTGCAAACCATATTTTGTACAAAAAGGTATTTAATAGTCTTCCTTTTTGTTGTTATTTTCAGTCGTTATCAGCAAGATCATCATTAATCGAAGTAGCCGAGTCAGTTGAGAGGTTCCGCACACTCATCCCCACCCAGGAAGTCCAGATCCGCATAGGAAAAGTTGGAGATATGGACAGACATTACTGGTGGGATCTTGTACATTCAAGATCAGAAGTGGAAGGGAGGCCAGAGAAAGTGTACCAGTTTTGTAACAGGTATTAATACAATTCATGATCATTGGTTTAAGTAAGTGTTTCAAAGCAAGCCTCTGCTTAGACTTGGTTATCTGGTTATCCCCACTCAAAGCAAGGTCACATCTTGTTCCTGTGCTATGCATTTCCTTTGCATTGAGTTCAATTTGATGTAGCTTGAACCCCCCAGTCTGCTTACATATGATGTCTTATGTTTTTTGTATTTTACTCAAAGTGTTAGGCTAACATTTTTATATACTACTTTCTTTTACAAAACAGGCAAACAAATATATGTGATAATTTATTATTGAACTATTTAATTGAAAGATTGATCTCTTGTTTTAGAAATTAAAACAATACTGTCTGAATTATCATGATAAAGTCTATGATTAAAATGCCCTACGATCTACATTCTGATGCTTGTTCATCAAGTTCTATTGTAGTTGTTTTTTGAGTGCTTACAGCTCTGCATACCTTCAAATGTAAACTAACAGGGTACAAGAAAAATAAAAATTCGTTTTACTATTGAAAATCAGATCAGATGTCAATAAACACATATTTGATTTTGTTGTCATCTCAATGCACTGACTTTTTCCATCTTCTTTTCTCTTGTTTTGCAGCACAAATGAAGCAAAGTCAGACTTCATGAAAGTGATACGACAGACCATCAGAGAAAGTGTAAGAAAGATGATCATTCCCAATAACTCCACCACAACCTCTTCTTCCTCTTCATCCCCACATCGGCAACATCCTCATCACCCACATCATCAAACAAACTGTTCCACTCCTACTTCTGCTAGTCCATCCAGAGCCTCGTCAGACACAGGCAGTGTAAGTGACACCGCTGGGTCGGCTCCCACCAAACCCATGTCTAGTCCTCATCTTGCAATGCTGAAAAGACGTATGAAAAGCACAGACAGTGAACGGCATTCCATGGATTTGGATAAAAAAGTCGGAGACATGGATCTAGAGGCAGGGTTCCGTACTCGGAGTAAAACTGTAAGTGATCTCAATGAAGCTAGTATGGATGAGTCAGGAGGATTTGTGCCAGGAACGCTGGATCCAAATCCTTCAGATAAGAGTAAAGAAAACAGTTCATGCTCTTCAAACTCAAATATTAGCTGTTCAAGCCAAACAGGTTCTGCCAAACTTCAATATGCCAGTGCGGACCCACTTAACTACTCATCTAGTTCTGTCAATTCTGGGGATAGAGGTGGAGCCTCTTCGCCTGTCTGGAAGAGAGTAGATTCCAAAACTAATCAAAACTCTCAACAAGATGACAGTAATTCTACCAAAAGTGTTGGCGGAGGTAGTACCAAAAGTGTTAGCGCAAGTAGTAACAAAAGTGTTAGTGGAAGTAGTAACAATTCCGCAGAGAGTATACCCCCACCCCGTAAGGATACTAAAACTGTTGTGTTTGCCCCCATACCTGACGGAGTTCCACATCTCAAAGACACTGAATGTTGAGCTAACTAGATTATATGAATTCTTAAGCTAATCTAAAGTGTTGTATTCACCTCCAGTGGTAGCTTGTGCTTTAAAAGCACACCAAACAACACTGTTAGAACGACCTTGATCTAGCCATGCAGTTTTAAGAAACTGCATGCTTACTTGGATACATTGTGAAATATGTACAACAGAGTCATTAACTTCAGCTAAAAATTAGTTTTGAAGAATGAAAACTAGAAAGCATAACCTCTTGACCGCACTAGCAAGCATAACATTTTGACCTCAAAGTTTGCTGCTAAATGGTCCTACTATGATACTTGCTTTTGATATAACGAAAGGAAGTGGCATGATCCATTTCCATGTGTTCATGTTGCATGATGAATATCATGAAAATCATGAAACAATCCCTAAATGTATCAAAGTTTACTTTTGGGAGCCATTTTGTGACAATGGTGTAAGATTTTCATGACTTACCTGTTGATGGAAATGTGACTTGTTTACTTTTGAACAAAATCCATCACAAACTAACACTCTCCTTTGGAAAAAACAATCCCATGCACATTTTATATGACAAGCACGCATTTTTCTTAGTTTTTATAAATGGAAAATTATGTTCTGAGGAGAAATCCCTATTTGCATTTAGCATAGAGGTGTCCTTTTTCTTTCAATTGTGAGGAAATAGTTCATAGAATTAGTCCCTGCATCAACAGATGTTTTGCATGTCTGTATGCATTTTTATGTTGTTGTTTTTTGTAGGCTTAGTATAGTTCTGAAAAAGTCCATGTGGCATTTTCCCTGTTAAATTTGTTTTATTTTTATCATTAGTATCTTTTGTTGCCATAAATGATCAAGTTTGTAGAATACTAGTCAGGAATTATGTTGACTCTCACAATCGAATTATTTGTGATCACAATTTCACCAAATTGATATTATTAATTTCAGAGATAATCATTTATGTTACCATTTTATAAATAATTTCATTATTGTTGTTTCTTGTGCAGTTAACTTTTGTTTTTCTTCTAAGAAAAGCTAGAATTTTGATTTTGTACAGGTGCGAGAGCAGTTAAAACAGCTATTTTATTAAGGGACCAAAAATGTAAAACAGCTTCTTTTTAAGAGATTTGTTAGTTGATGAGTCTGATGTTACATGAATAGTGATATGACTTTAAAAAAGTCCTCCTCATCTATAAGTGTAGGCCGGAGAGAGGTTAGAGAACTGAAATAGGAAAACTGTTCATAAATGGAAAGTTTTATCTGTTTAAAAACACAAGGAAGAATTTTATGAACTGTATTCATGATTTTGAAACAACATAAATGACTAGAGAATTTTAAGAAATTATCTCACATGGCGCCTGGCTTTGTACCACCAAGGCATTGCATAATATGTCCAACTAGCATTTTTTCATTCCTGTTTTGTCTTAGATCCTGTCTACAAACAAAGATTAGAATATTCCCATTAACTACAGAATTGCACTCAACATTTAATACACAAGGTTATCTATATCTACTAAAGTTCCACTACATCTACTAAGGTTCAACAATATTTTCTTTCTATATGTTTGCAATACCAATATATAAAAATTCCCAATGTGCTCAATAGAAATCGAAGCATGGTCTTCATGGACATATGCAGTGTGTTAAATCACATAAAAAATATTGTGTCTTCCCACCTCAATTTCCTAGCTAAGTAACTTCTGATTGAGAAATCAAGTATTTTACCTACACATATAAATTGATGCTCTTAAAAAATTAAGATTTATAATAACAAAAAAAATTAAAATGTTAAAGATAGGAAACAAAATTAGATATTGATAAAATGTTGCAGAGTAGGTAAACATTCAATTGTATTTATATCTTCTAATATTGGCCATTTTAATCATAGCAAATATGAATTTGTAACTAACAATTTTCCTTTTTCTTTCAGCTGCGACATAAGTAGGCTTGGTGAGATGAAGATTCTTTCTTCGGTTTTAGTTTTGAGATTTGTTTTTTATAATAATCTTAATCATAGTTGAAAACCAAGGCATAGGGATGCCCTTTTCTTTGCTTTACGAACTTCATTTTTAGAATGCCTATTATTTTGGCTTTTCCCTGGTTTTCATTTTACCCTTTTATTAGCCTGAATGTAATATGCCCTTATTTGATACTTTTTAAATTTTGATATGATTTTTAGAAGAACATGTACCTAAGGTTTTGTAGTAACAGCCAAATATAAACATTGTGGCCTTTGTACCTTACTATATGTGGTTTAAATTCAGTCAGACCATCAACAAAATTCTTATTTCTGACAACCAAATGTTATTATATTTAAACTTCTCTGTACGTGAGCATTAGATTAGGTACATAACAGAAAGGATCTTAGCTTCCCATGTTTTCTACTACTTTAGGATTATACATATAAACTACTGGAATAACATGTACTATCTCCTTACAAAGATTAACAACTGAAAAAAGCCAACAGTTTTCGCTAACAGAGTTGTGAACTTGTAAAATTGTCTTCAAAGTCAGTAAATGCTTTAATGACAAGATTAATAAGTTCTTTAACAATATAATCTATAACACAATTGTTAATTACTCAATTTGATAGAAGATGTATATATGCCAACCCCTTACTAAATATGCCGAAAAGGGCTAAAATAAAGTTAATATTGTTTCTAGTCCCTGTATTTACAATGAGTAATGTGTTAGACTTGGCTATGCAATTGCCTTCTCTCTATGTGGTCCAAGCGGCTCAGGCGCCTTTGCTCAACATATCTTTGATTTGTCTTACTCAAAGCTGTCTTCATTCTCTTGTAAAAGATGACCTGTCTTCGAGAGACTCACAGTGTATCCTTGCCATCTCATTATTGATATGGAGAAAGAGATGGGACAGCCATGTGAAATACGATGAAGAGGTCCATTCTGAATTCAAAATTTCTTTTAACATAATCATTTGCATGGTTTGCAAAGATGTTTGTATCTAGAATTGTTTACATTATTTCTTTAAACTTTTCTCATAACATCCTGCCAGTTTTCATTGAAAATCCTGAGAAACAAAAACATATCTATATAAGATTTATCAATTTTGAAAAGCAGCAAGTATTTATGACCAAATTGATTGTTTTTATTCATAACTGTTGTTATTACTGTCACTGTTGAAAATGTTTAACTTTGTGACCAAACATGTTTTAAAACATTACCACTATTTAAGATGATTTACATGTTTAAGACGTTGATGATTGCATGGATGCCTACATGCGCCAATTTGCATGTGCCTACATGCGCCAATTTGCATGTGCCTGTATTTAACAATTTTAATTTGTTCTTTTTCTTTTTGATCGTTATGAAAATATTGTTATGTACTAACTAGGCCATTGGGAATGTGCAACAAATTTATGATTTGTAGTTGTTTTTCAGTTAATTGAATTTTTAAGTTGAAACACAATTTGAGTCTTTATGTTTTTGTAGTTTATGTTAATTTAGCATCATTCAGAGAATCCTTAATAACATTTTACCTTCTTACAGACTTTGATTGATTAATTCATTTTTGTATGTTTTTATATTATTTTTATTAATTTTTGTTTGGTTCCATATCAGTATTAAACTGCTAACACTTATACTGTTGTTTGCAAGCCCGCTTTCTGATTTAAAATGATTATTGATATTGCTCCATAAAGATCAAAATATTAATTGCACACAAATGGCAGAACACAACTTTAACTCTTTTATAAAGTCACGTAACAAATGTTTAAATACAAAAATCTGTATGATTTCAATGCAAGGCAAATAAAAAATTTGTAATTCAACATTAAAGACATTTGTTCTGCTGGGTTTTTTTTTAGTAAGTTGTACAAAAATTCATAGTTACTATACATTACTTTGATATTTTGTGTAAATAAAGGCCACATCATCTATAATGTTGTACACAGTTCTTTTTTAAAATAATGTAAGCATGTTGGTACTTGGTACTTGGTACACATCAATACACAGAGAGATAGAGAGAGAAAAGAGAGAGTAAGCGAGAAAGTGTCATTGTTCGTTGTCAGTGTCAGTTATAAAGTAGACAATCTATTAATAACTTGGTTGCTTCCACTGATTTCAAGGTTAATAGAATGTGGCTTGACAGGGTTCTGTAATTTGTTTTAATTGACATATTTTATGGCTTATGTTTCTATTCACTGTTGACGTACAAAAATAAGTTCATTGTGGCTTAAGAAAAAAAATATATATCTTAATGCAAATTTCTCTGAGTATTTATTAATTTTATAAAGATTTGAAATAATTTGATGAATTCCTTATGTCTTTGATTTTAGTGTTTGGCTGCATTTTCTTAACATAATCAATTAATAGTTAGTTTCTTGAAATTTAACTAATTTTTCATGGTTTTTCCTTCCATATTTAATGTTCTTAATGATAAAGTATTGTTTATTTATTCTAATCAACAACGGTTTGATAAAATAATCTTTTTGCTTTTGCCTGTCGACTGTGATCAAGTGTTATGGATATTAACTGTTTGTGTGAATTTAGATTGGTATTTCATAATAATTGAACCTTAATACTGTTCAACATAATATAAGATCCAAATCTTTTATAAGGATTATATTCGGCTGTAATCTATCTAAATTAAGTGTTTGGCAGCGTTGTTTGGTTTCAAATTAAAGTTGAAATGACAAAAGACATTATGCTATCAAAGCCATCATTGATTTAAATAACTGTTATTTCCATATTATAATAGCAAATTTAAGTTAATAGTGGGAGTGCTTACTTTAAACTTTTATGATGAAGACATCTTATAATGTGTCTTATAACAATCGAAAGTGTTCTGCAGATAAAATTGAAACTCTTAGATGGTGTTGACAAAACCCAAGGTTTTCACAGAAAACATTTCAAGATATTTATATTAATCTCTTCAGTTTTTGTTTAAAAAGTCTTAATTTAAGACATACAACATCTTTGATTAATTAATCAAGGACATAATTTGGCATATCTCTCATTCTAAAAGTTAAAATGAACACACCCATGTTTCCTCACGTCTTTTGTCATTTATCATGAAATATCTGGTACCTTTTACTCAAAAATAATCATGAAATAAATATGTCAATCTATTTATTTGATGATGGCCAGCATGTGCATTTCTTCAGTGCTTGGGGGAATACGAAGGGTTGTACATTGCCAATGTTTATGTTTCCAATGCTGATCTTGTACATAACTAAACTTGTACACTTATCTGAATGTCACTATATGTTGGAATTCAAAATGTTGCCATTTTAATTATCTTTTTTCTACCAGCATTTTCACCCAAAATGTTCATAATGAGACAAAATGTAACGATGAGTAATAATGACAATTATTCCCAAACTTAGATAAGGATAACAATAACAAACGAATTTAAGGAATAATCTCCAGATGTGGAAAATGCAGCCAGGAGCATAGAGAAGGGGACATGGGGGAATGTCCCCATTGCTGACTACGCACCTGAATGCAACCTCAACAGACTTTTTTCAAAAAAAGATTGATAAATGTGTATCCAAATTTATGACCAATATCAAAAAGCACTGTGAAAACTAGAGACACTTCTCTTAACCATTGGAAGTACTTGAAATACACTTCTGATATTAAAATAATTTTATAACATCATAAAATGTACAGAGGGGTCCAGACAAATCCGTACTAGAATATGCTATGACCTATGATTTTATTTTTTCAAAACTTAGCATTAAATGCATGCTGGTGAATATGTGATGCTAGTATTTAAAAAATAGTCTTGTTTCAGCCAAGATGTGAAAATGAGTTTCATAAATAATGATGCTAATAAGTGCTTGTATCTAACCTCCTTGATTCAGAGATTTGTCATCACAGGCTGGTCATTTAGGCCATTCTCCTGAAACATAGAAATCTGACCTTTGGCTTCAATTACTCCATTTAAAACAGAGTTATCATTTTCTAATGCTATATTTCAAGATAAAGGATGCTCTATTTTAAAAGACATTGGTTGTTAGTGTTTATAATGCTTACGGTCAATGGAAATAATGTATTAATGACAAAATGTTAACATTTATTCTTATCATTCAATTTCATAAAAATATGATTATAATATGGATGGTGTCCAACTTTGACACAATTTCTTCAAGGGTCATCTAAATCAGAGAAGATTGGAATTTTAAGAATGGTTGTCCTTGAAAAAAAATACTTATAAGTATTCATGCTCTTTTTTTTTAAAGGCAGTTAGTTTCTACATTAGGTCTTGTTTGATTAATATAAAAAGTGTCACAAGGTTTCAAGAGATTGACCTACATATATTTGTGTTTAGTGTGTCTCAGAGCAGTCCACCTCAGTGTGAGCAGGCTAGTGGTATGCATCTGGTTGCGATGTCTTCTGGATACTTTATACAAGTGACACAATTTGGATAATTGACAGCCTAACATTTTGTCACTCAGGCCTACTTATAGATTTGTATGTGTTCATGTCTGAAGTTTGATGCCAACAAACAAGCACAAAGATTTACAATATATTTTTTAGGATAATATCCAAACATGTTGTCATTTCATACCATGACAAGGAGTTCAAAACTCAACCATAGAGGCGATCATTGCATTGTCAAAACAAACACATACACCTTTGTGTGACCTTTACAATTTTAGCCATTTATTTGCATTGACTTCTCTTCATTGACTGTCTTTTTTTTTAATTGTTCTGCTTGAATTTCAAAGTATAGGATATTTGTTTTGATATAATGTTCAGCAAAATATTCTTGCAAAAAGTAATAGAGATAACCTAGTTCATTGACCAGCTCTTTGACTAACTCAACTGTATGTTGATCTATTATTGTCCAGTTAAAAATCCTCATATATGTCGTTTACGCCTTCTGTGGAATCATACAAAATGACTGCTTGTTTAAATCTCAGCGTTTATCATTCTTACAATAGCATACACTTTCTTTTATGATGTACCCATCAACACTTTGGTAAGGTGAAAATATGTGGAAATTGTTACTAACCAAAAACAAGATTGTTTGGCCTGGCAGGAATACAATACTAGACCCTCTTAATGTCATGCCTTATGCAGACTACCTCGCGACCACCTATATTATACAGGGTGTTTTCATATTTTTTTACCCATATGTACAAATCTGTTTAGAAATATCAGTTTTGCTCCAGTCAACAGAACCATTTAAGATTAAAGTAAAATATTTTTAGTTTTGTGTGACCTTTGTGGTTCAATCGTATGTTTTAGAGGTTGGTATTTCAATTTGTTTTCTGATAAACAAAAACATCCTGTTAAATATTTGTGTAGGATTTTTTGTTCTTAAACTTATCAATTATTTAAGTATTTAAAGGAGACCAATAATATGATGAACAATAATGGTTAATGAGCTTTGAATTGTACAATTTGTTTTGTTAACTTTTAAATTGTTATTTTATCACTGACACAGCTCACCTGTGTATAAAACAAAGATACACATGAATATTGAAGAGTCACCGTATCTTGTTGTCCTCATTAATATAACGCAATGAATAAGCATTTATTTCTTTTCTAGGTCATAAAAAGCTACATAAATCACTGCCAGTGCACTATTGTCTGACGTTCTGCTTCATACTGTAATGCATTTTTAACTCTAAAAAAGTCTGCATGTGTCTTTTTCTGTGTGTGTACTGTCTAAATATTGTTTATATCTTTTAGAACAAGGCCGCAGTCCCACATTGTAGCTATGGTTGGATTTTAGGGCCTGAAATAAATTTGAGAGGTTTTATAGAACAACATTGTCTAGGATAGCCACATTATTCTCAAAGACACCTAATTAGTGTCATGAGGCTTGATTTTTGTATACCTTTTTTAATTAACAAAATAATTTATGTTGCAGAATGGTTGGTAGAATATGACTCAAACACTAAATTAATTTAGAATCAATTGATACCTACCACCATTTTTATTTTATTTTTGATATTGACAGTAAATTGTGTTGTAAAAGTGATCTTATATCTTCACTACTAAATTGAAATATATTATGTTTGTATGGTGTCTACAGCTGCTGTCTTGCTTATGTCTTCCAAGAATCCTAAGAACAAAGCATGATTGATTTTGTACCAAATCCCTTCCATTTTAAGACAATTTTTAACAACATTTGATTGGTTTAAGTCTTTCGTTAGCCTTCTATATGGCACATTAGATATTTAAAATTTTAAGATAATTCTTATTATTATTATTATTTCATTTTTGATTATGCTTTGTACTGTTTTGGTCAGTTATCATAATTTATAAAACATAAACACTAACAATAATTTTAATTAAACATAGCTGTATAGAAGTAAAGAACGCATCAATCGAACGACAATTTGATGTTTCAGAGTTGCCCCCATTTTCAGGTTCGGCTGTCTGATCATCATTGTTGGCCTCCCGCGTAAATTTCGTTGTCCATTTTTCAGGTATGCTAGGCATGTGTTTCAATAGGCCACGCAAAAATACGCGGGAGGTCAACTACGATATGGACGATCCTCCAGCAGACCCTAATGCGGAGACAACTCTGAAACATTGTCGTTTGGTCATATTATACTCTTGGTTCGCCGATTGAATCTCTGGATAAATTGCAAACCCCACTGGGGAAAAATTTACACATAAATATAGATATGTATTTTATGATCAAAGTCATGAACATTAGAACACTTCTTCAATAATAAAGAGTTTCACTTTTGTGTCAGACAGATTTTTTGTTTTTAAAGAAGGATATTTTTTTTTTGGACCTATTACAAAATACTAACATAATTTCTAGACATGCATTCAGCTATTGTTTTACTCTTGGTAGTTGTTCTGTTTTGAGGGAGGGGGGGTGGGGATTGAGATCATAACTTAATATATTTCAAATTAAACAGTCATAACAACACAGGTCACATGACATGAATTCAGTCACACTACACTTGAGGCATGGAACTGTATATTTGTACCAAGAGACCATGCCATTTCTAGCGTCTTAAGCTTACTTTCAATGATTACATGTTTAAAAGAATATTTTAATGAATGTCTATGACCTGTATTTAAGTGAATGTAATAATGTTTATTGAATATGTATATGATTGTATTATTATAACTGTATTTTCAGTGATGTGCTGTTTTACACAGATCACTCAAATTGTGTTTTAACTTAAATTTTCATTCTGAACAATGTGAAGGAAAAGATGAATAAATCTATCTGAAATGATTTTACGTGCCGTTTTTGGTTGTTTCACTTTATTCAAAGCCCATTAGTAGATGATGTCATTTTTATGATGCATTAACTTTTTTATGTTAAGCTTGACCGCCTCGTGACCGAAAGGCTGGATGTTCAAATCCTGTTCAAGTCATACTTAAGATCTTTAAAAAAAACGAATTTAGAAGTGGTTTGACCTGGAATTTAGAGATTCATGCTATTACTTGTCGGCCCAGTGTCAGTATATTGTGACTGGGTAGTAAATATGAGTAATGCTACAACTTTCTATCTGTGTAGGACAGCACGTAGAATTGTCTTGAGTAGCACCGTTGCCGATATGACCTACAATGTGTTGATCGAGACCTTTTACCGTCAGTATAAGTTGTGGAATATCATTAACTAGAATTTCGGGTCGCTAAACGCTACTTCAATTCGTCTATTTGGTCGTTACGCTCCCTCTCATTGCTATTTTATTATCATAAATATTCAAAAGTGGTAGTGAAAAATTAAAAATGTCTACAACAAATATTATATACACTTAAATTAAAAATAAACCAACCATTATAGGCTACCCCGGGTTGCGTGGTTCCTACCACTCCTCGGGCCTAGGTATGTATGGAGACAGTTCATAACCTGTACAGACGGTGCTTTGCGCGGTGCCTACACTTGAGCGCAATATCCGATCGTCTGTTTACGCACTTTGAATATTTTTAATTTAAGTGTATATAATAAGCGTTTCGGCGCACTCTTGAATCAAAAGATTCTTCTTATTCATACAACAAATATTAGTTTAAAAGTTGTAAACACCTGGTACTTCCTCTAAGAATCAGCTTAAAAAGTCCATCATCTTTTAATGTTTTTAATGCATTATTGATATTAACCCCCCTCCCCATTCATGCAAAGTATTCGCGCAAATACTCTACTCTTGAAGAAAAAACCCTGTCAAAATCCAGGCGCTTTCCATTCTTCGCCAATTTGGTCGTTTACGCACCGGGCCAGATTGACCTAGGGTGGGGCCCCTAGACTTTCATACAGGGTGGAGCCCCTTGTCCACCCCTAACAACCTTACCCTATTTAAAACTTACCCCCTCCCCCCCTACACAAATTAACCCGTTATCTCTTGAGGAAAAAATTCCACCAGAATAACTAAGTATCAATATGCACACAATTAATGTAATACAAGTGACATTTTAAGACAATTAACTATTGTTTTATTTTCAAATCGAAGATAATTGGTGCATTTTACAGCTTTGTTTATGAAGGTTGTGGAACATTTTTAATGATGGAATGGAACATTTTAGAGCTGTGTTAAGGTTGGTCTAGAGAATAATTGAAAATGTAAGCTAAATTGTGCATCATGTAGCTATGTTTAGGGTAGTCTAGGGATAAATGGAAGCTAAATGGTGCATTTTAGAACTATGTTTAAGGGGGTCTAGGGGAAAAAAAATGGAAGCTAAATGGTGCATTTTAGAGCTATTTTAAGGGGTCTGGGGAATATATTTAAAAATTGAAGCTAAATGGTGCATTTTAGAGCTGTTTTAAGGGAGGACTTGGGAAAAAATTAATCTAAATAGTGCATTGTAGAGCTACTTTGAGGAAGGACTTGAAGAAAATTGAAAAAGTAAGCTAAATTGTGCATTTTAGAGCTATGTTAAGGGGGTCTGGGAAAAAAATTGAAAAATGGAAGCTAAATAATGCATTTCAGTGCTATGTTACAGGGGTTTTGTGAAAAAGATGAAAATACATTCTTTTCTAAAAGAAAATAAGTTTCTAGGTTGGGGCCCCAACTAGGGTGGGGTCCTAGGCTTAAGCCTAAATAGCCGATAGGTTAATCCGGCCCTGGTAACGCTTCCTTTCATTGCAACTTTAGCATCACAAATATCCAAAATGTATACAAAAAGTTTTAAAAGTTTTAAACACTTGGCACTTCCTCTAATGTTCTAAATTGGGGTGTGTCGAAAATTATACCTTCCGAAGTAAATGTTCATTCATTATAGATCTGGTGCGCATCAAAGGTCGCGCTGGGTTGAACATCTGTTTTCAATAGGGTCATGTCGTATTTTCAAGTAAATAATTTAATACAAATATCGTTTTAGATTATTCTAACAAGCAGCACACATGAAAACTGTAGAGACTCCCAAAGGGCAGTTGCTTAGGTATTTAGAGACCTTTTAAAATTAGTATGGAATTTTTGAAGTCCTGCTTTTCGCTGGGGGGCTTCGCAATGATGAGTATGCAATTCTCAAATAACCCCTAGACCAACGAACCTACCTACCTACCTACGTCTAGTTCGTTATTATAAATATATATTGCACATACATACCATAAAAAACACTCAACAACGTGAAACATTGAAAAGTCACAATTGACAAATGTGATTTATATTGATAAAACATATTTATTATCGCCCTTTATACAAACAACATTGGTGTCCCCTACAACTACAGGTAAATCATTTGCATTTAGATAGTGACGTAAATATTAAGCAGTGTATGAATGACAGCAAAATCAATATTAACAATAATTTTGGAATGAATATTCTGTGGAACATATTGAAAACAAGTCAACAATGTAAATAAAAAGACATAATTCGTGAATTTCAATTTGGTACGAACAATTTACTAAAAAAGTGTCTTGTTGATTTACGGGTTTAAAGTTGTAACGAGCTACCCAAGAAGCATAGTCCGCGAATGGAATAGATTTGAAGATCCCACTAAAAAGTCTTACAAATGGCTATTGGATACAAGAGGTGGGTTTTAAGAGGATTTCGTTGTAACATTGTTAACAAGTTAGACGTGTTCCCAGTTAGTACTCATGTACTCATAGTCAAAACTGTTTAAATACTTTTACCCCCAAAAAGATGTTGATTTTGTTGGCGTAAGTCGAGTGAATTATATATTTCCGAAATTAGTGAATTGTGAATCATTTTGTGATTTATATAGGGTTTTCTAAGAAAAGTGGTTGAGTTCACTTCTTCAAATATCGTTTAAATATGTAGAACATTGCAATATAAGGCATAGATGGTGTAACATGTAACAAAACATTTGTATTGTACGTATATATAACATTACTTAATGAACAGGGCTGTCTTAACACCACGAGAATTGGGCCCTTGCAAATCGATGTGACTGTGTAAATAAAGCGCACCTTAGATTGACCAGTTTTGCCGCTGCTGTTTTTTTTAGTAAGATGACATAATAATCTGACCAATCTATGGTACCCTTAATTATTAGTGCCCTGCTTTGCCAACTTTATCCGGGGTCCTATGATACTGTTAACACGACCCTGTACATTGAGGGTATTTACATGATATTTAAAAAAGCATATCAGATAATATGTGATCGTTTATGAACATCCGATTTTCTTGAGGGGTTGGGACAACGACTCACATCGCACACGGAGAGCCCCGGTTCAAATCCTACGTTCTACAACCAGGGGCAGATAGCTCAGTCGGTTAGAGCGAAGTTCTGTCACTGGACACCTCGGTTTGGAATATTGTCTCTAAAGGCAGTAAATATATATATATATATATGTAACATTGCTTTGGCGAGGCACCTAACAAGTGACACCCTGTATACTTCACAGGAAGCTGAGAATGTACATGTTTGTCTGTCGGGAAAATTCTTATTGTTAAGCGCTTTAAGCTTACTCCAAAGGGAAAGCGTTCTATAAATGCCATTTATATCATAACAATTAACAGATATTGACAAAGATAGAAATATCTTTATTGGGGCTCGGCGGCCTCGATGTAATGTCTTTGCCCCGCAAGCGAGAGGTCGCGGATTCAAATCAAATCATCGTCACATGTTTACTGTTATTGAAAACTGGTTTATTTAAATCAAATAAGATCCGACTTTATTAAAAACTCATAAATTGCGTGTGATCAAAGTAATCTTTTATAAATTTATTAAAATTAGTCAGTACAATCGACTCATGCCGACTACGTACACGTACAAAAAAGTATATGATTACGAATACGTTGAATACGCCTTCAATGAAAAGAATAGGACTAGAAAGCATCTAAGGTTGCATAGAATATAAGATACATTTGTTTTCGTTGTACATTTAAGTCTCACATCCGCACAATACATCGGCAAAGGATATGAATAAACGCAATCTGGTATGTTTGTCAGCATCAATCTGGTATGTTTGTCAGCATAAATCTGGTATGTGTGTCAGCATCACACACGTTCCCTAGTGTGTACACAGGCTGATAGTATAGTTCGCATAATGGGTTTTCTTATACAATGGAAGTAACATCGCTTCAATTACATGTGTGACATGCAAATGCTATGATATTATTATTGTTGTGATTTTTTAAATTCATTATTTATAGTTTACTTGCACATTTTGTCACCATTAACATTTCTAAGGATAAAGGTTGTTTATGAAGGTAGTATATTCATATTGTTATCTAAAATATTTACAACAGAACTTTTTTTTAGAACTTTTTAGAACATCTATCAATCTCCATTTGATGTGTTTGGCAGTGGAGTCGAGACTAAACAAATTGTCAAATTGGTCAAATGAATAACAAATACCAAATCCCCCCCCCTCCCCTGTATTACACTAAGCAATCCCTCTACAGAAGAATATGTTCATTAGTTTTCCAAAATCTATGTTTTTTTCGCAAACTTTATGGTTTTCGTGCATTTAAATCAAGGACGTTTCTCTCATTTCATCATTGACTTTGTAATTTTCTTTATTTGCCTCTGTAATGTCTGGTTTTATTGTTACATCTTTGTCAGATATTATGTTGTCAGTACATGATGTCATTATCCCATTGTTGCCTTTCTTATTAGCGTTGGCATCAATTGACTCATTGTTCTTACGCATCCCGGACCGACTGACTCTCCTACTTATAGACGTATTCCCTAAACTCTGTCGAAAGCTGGATCCCAAAGAAGCCATTGACTTTAGGTCCATATTGAGAGCACCAAGAGATTCACCCAGAGTTCCATGTCTTTCCTCGCGGAACCTGCTCCTCTGGTTATGTTGATAAAACATGACGAAATGGTTGACCAGCACAGGGACCGTCAAACCAATCATGAGCACCCCAGCAAGACTAGTGATAGCACCCACGAGGTAACCCCAGCCAGTAACAGGGCTCATGTCGCCATAGCCCACAGTTGTCATGGTGACTACAGCCCACCAGAAGCACTTGGGGATTGATGAAAAATCTTCTTCTTGAGAGTCATGCTCAGCGAAGTATATCAGTGATGAAAAGACCAACATACCGACAAGGAAGAACAGCAAGATCATGAGGATGTCCTGCAATATAAGATGTTGACAATGACACACCTAAAGGATAAAACTGATAGTTTAACAGTGTACACCTCCTAAAGTATTTAAGTAAAAAAAAACTAATCCTCACGAGTTATATGGAAATAATAAATCTGGTCGATAATCTTTTTATCATCGTAGACTGTGACTAGAAATAAACGAGAATGTGTTCCAGGTTCGTGCTTGCAGGTAAAAAAAACAACATCTTGACTGGATTTTCTAAAAGGGTTTAACTTTTAATTTGGCATATGCATGGTAGTATGTTTTCGCCCATCTTCTTATCATATATAACAAACAAACAAACAACAATTGTAAATAAATGAACCAACATATATTGATTTCAAAATGTACCGTCGTGTTCTTTGTATTGTAAATTCAGTAAAAAGTCAAGGATGGCCACCCAAGGGTCATAATTGATGGAAGTGAGATGGATTAACTACACCAGTGAACCATTAGGTGGGATTGTCCTTCATAGCTGTCATTTAAACAGTAACGAGCAATAAGAATGTAACCATGTCTACTTTCAGTGATAAAATATGAATTGTTTCAGAATTAATGTTGAAGTACACTGAATGGCAAATAATTAATAACAACTTTTGTCGATTCTTCGGACTCGTGTCTTTGATACGCAAAACATCTTTGCTGTAAGACATATTATTTAAGAATAACAGTGGTACGAAGAAATGTTGATATCAGTGAGAATTTCTTGCAGATTGTCAAAACCATTGGTATCTATAATCTACGTTATATAGACAACTTACCTTAATAGTGGCCTTCATAGTGTAGATCAAGATCCATAACCCTGGGATGTGTCTCATTAGACGAAGTATCCGGAACACTCGGAGAACTTTAAGAAAACTGACCACTTTTGTGAAACTGTCGTAATCACTGTTTAGAAAAATCGAGACTTCTTGACAACATATTGGTATACATCTCTAGCAGCGTACAATGTTATATCTATTGATATTGACTATGTTTTATACATAAATATGTACTATGGTATATATCTAAAATGTCACTTTGAAATATTTTGTTGACTTCTTTGGAACTAAACCAGAATACATTAAGATGATTTTTGTAATCAACCTAGTACTTTGCGACAACATTCCATGTTTTGAAATGTCGGCGTAAAGGTCACTTTTAAAAAGTAAAAAAAAACCTATATGACAGACATGACTCCCCCCACAAATACCGGAGGTTGACAAATAGCTTTATTGTCAGAAAAATTGGGATAAGAGATGTTCGGAGTAAAAATAATGTATTGAATGACGCGATGCACTCCCACAGTTTGGCTGGATATAGTTGCTAAAGTATCAAAACATCCTGTAGTGACTTAAAGAAACCCCAGAGGCCGCTATTGGTCTTCAGATGATACTGTTTAAGTTAATGTAATATAGTGACAATTGGTTGATCTATGATTTTTAATGATTATTTTGATGTTGCAAAAAATGCACTATTTTTGGCATAATAAGTTTAAACGTTAATATCTTATAATGTAACTAAATGGACAATACTTCTGTGACTGTTTGTTACTTTGAATCTGAAATGTCTGCAGATGCCAGGTCTGTTACATCACGCGATATAAAATTGTAATCTTATTTTCCTTGAAGTCTTGAAGTACCCAAACTAGAGATATTACTAAAATTCAAACTAAAAGTTAAGTTGGATTCTTTTAACTATTTCATCAAACCTTTATCTAAGTATTTATTGTCACACCAACCAGTTAAGAACTGCATGGCTCCATTAATCTGCATTTGTTTATCCACTGTCAACCCTTGAAATTACATTGATGGTTGATCTTAAAAAAGATTATCGAAACGACGACAACAACTCTTTTTAAGAATGAACTTTGTTATTAAGAAATTGTAAAGTGGAAAATTACTGATGAAGCAAGTCGACCTACCTTGCAAATTCTTTTGCAAGCAAATCAACAAGGTCAGGAATAATGGCGAGGACTTCAATAACAGTCATTGGTAATATGATGAACTTGAGTCTGTTTGGCGCTACAAGCCAGCGACACATGAACTCCACTATGAAGAAAATGAGACACACGACGTCGACGTAGAAGAAGGCTCCATGTGGAACATCTTTTACTCCTGTTTATTGAGAAAAGTAAGATTTAAAAATATGTAACGTCTATAAAAAGGAAGATCAATCAAGCATCGAAAATCATAGAAAATGACTGATGGTTTTTTTCAAATGAGTTATTATGTATAATTTTATTCCTTTTGTCAAACGCTGACTTTAATCGTTTTATTCAATGCAAAGTAATCACTTTAAATAGCATGTAGATCTCGCTGTTCTAGACCAAATTTAGTATCAATCGAAGGCTAATTAAGTCAGAATTTATTTCCGACACCAAGTATTCTCGTGTGTCTGTCTGTGTGTGTGTATGTGGCCACGATAAGTCAAGAAATATACTACTCATTGACTTAAAATCTTGTACGATGTTGTAATTCAACCAGATGAAGACCCCTATTTAATTCCAACAATATCCGTTAACAATTGACAGAGTTATGGAATTAATAAGTATTTTACTATATGTCCGAATGTCACCTTTCTGTCGAGTCACTATCTTACCAAACTTCTCTTCACTTCCGTTTAGTTACGCAAAGCACATTTCTGACCGCACGGGAATTTCCAAAGCGTGGAAACCTACCGCGTTCTTGAAGATTATAAAACTGAGCTGCCGTTGTTGCGGTTTCCGTCCCTGCGTTTTTGTGTTAATTGGTTTATGTAAAAGAAATATCAAATTATGTGTTCCGTTTTATTATCTATTCTTTTTCCTATCTATGAATGTTCTAAATGGTGTTCTTTTTACGGAGAATCTTTTAATTCGTGTTGATATTTGTTTACATGGTATCGGGTTTTTACTCTATCTGAGTACTCATGTTTCTAGTTTGGTAGATTATTCAAATCTAAAATCTGGTTTATTAATTTGTTTTTTAAAAAATGTAAAAATCGCACATTTACATTTCTGTGGATAATCATAAAACAGGAGTCTTTAAAACCACCAAGGACAAAAACAATTGCACGTACATTAGTTCAAACAGATAAGATGAATATCTCCAATAAGAACTAGTACATCAAGGCAAACATAAAGACTTAAAAAAGAGAACAAATGAGTCCTAGACAGGTTATTAGGTGTTAAAGTTTTGAAAATAGCATTAGTATTTTCAGTGATTACTTAAAGACGATGGATGACTTTCCATCCAATAAGTCCAAAGAAGGTTCTAGGGTCACCTTATGGAAAATGATACATGACATAAAAATTACTATTGACATAAAAAATGCTTTTTTAATAATTAATGGCTTTTTAGAAATCAGCAACTATTCATTGGACCTCCTGTTAGAATTTGATGAGTTATATATATGAATTGAACTGTCCCTTAAGTAGCTTTAAATTTAGTTCAAATATAATGGATTTGGACTGGTTTCACCACATAAACATTCCTAAAAAGTGATTAATTTTTATAGGATATTCTGAAGTTATCGTAATATATAGTTATCAGCTAAATTCATGAAGAAAAAGAAACAAATATTCTATATGGTTTGACTTTAACATTTTAACATGAAAGTAACGTTGCAGACAAACAAAACAAAAATTACTCATCGATAGCCATTGTCTCCCTCATAAGAGACTTGGTGGGTTATAGGACATGACATAATATCAGATTTAATTGTCGAGTTTTGTCGATCTCACTTAAGTTTGTTAATTTCGTTCTAAGCCTGGACTGACTTGTGACCGAGTTTATTATATAAAATAAAAATAAAATGCTTTTCACTTCAGAAACCAAAGAAAATAAACTAAGCTACGGCACGAATGAGGTAATGGCTCAATGAGTTTACAAGGTTTTAGGGCTAAACATATATTGAAACTATTGAACGGTTTACCCAGCGATGGCCCTTTATAGTCCAGGCTCTAACTATAACCCCGTATGCAGCAATCCAGGTATAGTTCTCAGTACATTGGTTAGATATTCGGCATTATTGCGAATGCACCTCTAGTGCTAGAAGTTCAAACTTGAAGCTTTTTCAAGACAAATGCAAACTTAGTGTAAAAATCTCTGCCATAATCGATGCATACGGGACTATCAACCAAAGATGTACTATAAACTTCACTTGCTGTCTAGTGTAATGTGAAATGCCAACTAAAGTCAACACAAACAAAGCTTTAAACCAGTTATACATCTTCAGATCGTAAGAAACGCTTTAACAATTAAAATACATTTGATTTAAGAACAACTGAAATTTAGCTAACAACGAGGATATCTTTATTTGAAAGTACGTCTTATAATGTTCAAAACATAATTATGGTTTTCTATCACCAACCTATGGAATAAAATCTGTCATCTGTCGGTGAAAGGGTCGTGGCTGCAGAGCTATTCTGAGTTAATCCAGAACGGTACTCCTCCAGGGCCGTTGCGTTGAACTCCCTAGACGTTTCTTCGACCTTGAACACCTCGTGGGTTTGAGCACAGAAGGAAAACATACTGGTGAACACGAAGAACAATGAAATGTAGCCAAAAATCTGCGAATAAAGAAACAAAAGATACTCTAATTTACCCATTTGCACATTTGTTAGTGTGTTAGTGTGTTAGTGTTAGCTACCGCAATCATGAAATTTAAACGGTAAATTTTTAGCCAAAGACATTAATAATAGAATTGTCAAATCGTCTTAGAAACAGCTTTCTTCTAAAGTTTTGGACTGACAGATTTTTTTTTAGGCGGGGGGATGAGGGGTTTCTCTTCACCCCCCACCCCCCATACACGACTCAACTGGACTTGGATTTTAATGATCCGAAGGGTACATAGACACAAAATCATGGCTTCGCCAAAAAATTAACTTGAGCAAACTGACCACAGGAGCTGACCAAATGAAAGGTCGCAAATGAAAAGGTGTTGCCATGACGATTACAAATATGTATTTGTTTTTACGATACGACCATTAGTTCCCGAGTTATGGGGTCAAGCGTGGCAGTGACGTCATAAGGTCACTCGTTCACCACTGATATGGTCAAAAATCAAATCGTCCTATCTTAATGTTCAGCACCTCTAAATCTTTACCTTGACACATATAAATCAGATGAAAAAAATTAGCCACTTTGGGTCACTTTTTCGTACAAAAACTGTCGTTTTTAGTTAGGAGCTCAGCGTATATAGTAATATATTGGAAAATATAAAAGTCTTTCCAATCTGTCTGGCAATTTCCGTGCTATATTTTAGCAACATTGAATAAAAAGTGTTTTTTTTAGTTTTCCAAGAGTATTTTCTTTACATCTATAATAGTCCCTAAATTAAATAATCGTAAATTGACCCGTACAGGGGTCATTACAATCAGTTTATAAGATGAAAGAACTGCCTTTTATGAAGAAACAATCATTTGCATAATTCCTATACGAATCAATTAATGATGACATTTGTGATGACTCGTGTTGTTTGGTTCCTAAAAGTGTTTTACCAAGACATTGCAGTCACGAAGATTTTGTATTGTAAATTGACGTACAGGGGCCTTGACCAGCGGTATATTAGTAGGAATGACACCATTTCATGGGTGAGTACTCATTTGCATGACTCCTGTACAAATCATTTTATAATAGAAAAATTGGCGAACTATGTTTTCAGGTTTCTAAAAGTGTTTTCTTAACATTTATTGCAAACAATACCATTTTGAATTGAAAATCGACCCGTACAGTGGCCTTGGCCAGTGGTATATTAGTTAGAATTACACAATTTCATGAGTGAGTACTCATTTGCATGACCGCTTGTACGAATACATCAATCAAAATTGTGTGTGTGTGTGTGTGTGTGTGTGTGTGTGTGTGTGTGTGTGTGTGTGTGTGTGTGTGTGTGTGTGTGTGT
>JAUUEB010073182.1:0-15653 GCA_032362205.1 Clione limacina | reverse complement strand
AATAGGGATTCAATGTCTAGATGACCATACTCTGGAATAGGGATTCAATGTCTAGATGACCATACTCTGGAATAGGGATTCAATGTCTAGATGACCATACTCTGGAATAGGGGTTCAATGTCTAGATGACCATACTCTGGAATAGAGATTCAATGTCTAGATGACCATACTCTGGAATAGGGGTTCAATGTCTAGATGACCATCAATGTCTAGATGACCATGGTCCAGGTTATTGGGTTAGATTGAAATGTTCATGACTCATTTCTGTTTTATTTCTCCTTTCTTTACCATGTAACAAAGACTTGAGGGGAAAACATTTCATACAAACTTATAATAGCAAAGGCAAAACTCTCATTTTTCTTATATTTTCTCCCAATAAGAAACAAGGGGTACAATGCAATACAAAATTCAATTTATCTTTAAATCTTAAAGTTTATGAGATAGCAAAGAGTTAAAGAAAACTTTTCTTCTTCAAATAAGAGATGATTTCTTGATAAACAATGGACTTCGTTCTTTTAATATAGCAGGGTGCTTTGATACAAAACAATGATAAATCAAATTTCCCAAAAACGAATAATAGCAGTTTTTTCATGTAAATCTTTAAATAAAAAACCCAATCAAATGTGCAAAGAGATTCATGCAAAACTGATTGTATTTAAATGAGTATTCATAAAAATCAACCAAATGATAAAATTGTATATTGTTTACTTAAACTATGGCACCAATGATTTGTCCCAATAAAAACAAAAAGCCGCAGCTGTGAAATAATACATATCAGACAAAGAGTAATTGACAAATTAAAACAACAGCAGAACATAAACATAACAAAAAAAGCACGTTTCCTTTACAAAAAAGAACAAAGTAAGTGAAATAAATAATGGCAAGTTATAGCAATGAAAAATGATGACAGAATCTTGATCATAACTTTTGATTAAAGTTCTTCTTGAAGAAGTAAAAGTGTATATATAATGTAGATAAATATACGCCTAGCCTGCTAGCTTATACTAGAAAAAGATGGCGGTATCATTATTTGCTTCATGCTTACGGAAACCTCAGATATCAAAATTGTTATTAATTCTTGTTTGTTTCTGTGAGTAAATTGTAATGATGAACACAGGATGTAACCTCAAGTAACCTGTATGATAACAAATTACACAGAGAAATAAACAAGATTATCATCAATGCCTTCACACTGTACAAATAGATCCTATTATATTGATTAACACAAACATACTTACCAACATTTTGAGTGCTATATCTCAAAAGACCTATATTCAATTTTGAGGAATTTTATTACTCTAATACTGCTGTTTTAGTAAAACTAAAACTCAGGCATTGGCTGATATGGATATTTTTCATACTTAAATGTGGCAGAAGTTCAAAATTCAATTAAGCATAGTAAGAGAATTTATGAATCAAAAGTTGGTTTAAGTTTGATGTTTTAAACATTAAATCTGATGTGAAGACAATTTTAGCAGTGTTATTATCAACAGGGCAAATGGGGAGACAATATATTATGGTAAATCTTACTTCTTTACAGAAGTATTGTCTCTGACATTTGTCAGACAAGTTTATTAACTACCACATATGACAACGTAGATACTGTACATGTAGTACCTTTTGCAAGGTTGTACATTTGCGAAATGACAATTTTGGATTTTTGCAATATTGCATCATTTGAAATCTTGACCCGACCAGAGTTTAGAGCTATATTTTCTGTGTATTCACAATTTTCACGAGATGGTATCTTTTGCAAGCAAGATACATATCGTGAAGTTTGAAAAAGACAGAACATTTCAAAAGATACTGCATGTATCGTATATCAAAGCTTATTTCTAGTTTTAATATATAAGTCTGACTGACACTTCAACATTCTTAAACAACAAGATGAGCCAAAAATATTGTGTTATTTATAATATCTTATATTATGACATGCATCTTTCTTCTGTCCAGCAAAAAGAACTGCAGTCTTTGTGGGAAATTTCGAATAAACATAAATATTTCAAAATATAAGTGTCACAAAATTCAATTACATTTTATGTTAGGATTATGTAGACTTTCCAAAGTTGGTTCTGGAGCTACACAATGGGTTTGGGTTATCACTTTAGTTGGATACAAAAACATTGACTTGAATCAAAACATTAACTGAGGCTAGTTGTCATTATGTGTCAATAAAATTGGTTCTCGGTCAAATATGATCTCAACAATTTGATAAACTTGGTTATCAAATAAATGTTTATAAAAACTGGGTAAAAATCAATACTTTTCACGTTAACATCATGGTAATTGTTCACCATTATATGAATTTCAACATTGAAAGATAAGAGGCAGCAAAATCAGCAAATGACCTGCCATCCAATTAAAGGACTAATAGCAACCCTTGTTAGACAAAAATTGATCCCTAAGAAGCTCAATAACTTGCAAACTGGTTTTGCCATAGGACAGGACCACAACAAAGTGATGCTTTAAGACTCAACATAGATGTAAATGCACTTCACGAGAGATAACACATAAAACATTATCACTTCACACACATTGAAACCTGCTTTTAAAGTTTTTACCTTTGAGGCTCTCAGTCTTTGTTAGCGGGCAAAGTAAGTAAATTTGGTCAAAGCATGACAACTAATTTTGTGTCTGTGACTTCTTTAAATGCACATGCAGCATTTTTGCTTTCCTCTTCTTAAACAGATGCCACTATCCAACTTCAGTGAGTTAAACAAATTTGAAACACAATCTTTTCATCTCAAGTGTTACTTATGCAAAGCTAACTTATAATTCTGGAACATACAATTAAGGCAAAAGCACAAAACTAAATCAATTTTAACAAGTGTATCTAGTGAATAGTCTACATTTTGCAGTAGTGGCTAAGTCAAGGTTATTTCACATGATAACTATATTAACATTATTCAGATAAGAATGACAATCTGATTCACATGCCATGGACCATGTTATAAAAATATTTAAGATTTCCATCACATAAGAAAACTTCCTGATCTGACACAAGGAAAATGTTCTACATTGTACCTCCTTCAGGTCAAATAATTTAATTTAACAGACTTTAAGAAGATGGACTTGAGAGTATAGATGAGGCCATTGTGTTATTTACATTAAACTATGAAATGCATGTTTCTTCTTGACACCAAAAATAATCTGCAGATAGCATGGAGACTTTCAGGGTTACATAAATATTGTTAAAATATAATTGAAACAAAACCTTATTACATTTCAAAATTGGATTCTGCAGATACACAGTCCAAGTCCAATATTATGAAATTCACACTAACTCTGATGAAGTTTTTGTTAGAGATATGCATGATGTTGTGTGGCAAAAGTTTCCGAAGTGATGAAATGGCGATTAGCAACAATATATGAATTTTTTCATTCTTTCTTATACTATATACTAGTAGTCATACAGACACATGAAGCCAATATTTACTCAATTAAAACAAGGCAAGTTTTGGGATTATTATGCACCAAAGAATTAACATAGTGAATAAAGCTAAATAACAAAATTGTCAACAATATAATACAACTATCATATATCAATATAATGTCTGTAATATGGCACTTTATGCACTTCAATAGTGATTAACTATGAAGTAATGTTTAATTAATTGGAATTTCAAATTTCTGGAAAGGTCGGAAAAATGACACCAGGAGTGGGATTCAAACCATGCCAGTCCTACTTAACCAGACTGTGCTTATAGCCAGTGCAATCATTTACTGATTGAGCTTTCCTGGCCAACTACAATCTATAACATTTACAAGCCTAGATAACCACTACTACTTACAGAAAATGATGATAATATTCATACTCAATTAAAATTGTCTACTACTTTCCAAAAGTGATTTCTCAATGCCCTTTCATTTTTTTGTAAGGTTAAGTAGTTGGTATGTTATTGTGTTGTAATACAGTTCAAAACATGACTATTTCTATATAATTCTAAAAAAACTGTTTTAACTATCCCTATTTTTTTTCTTCATGTCTCCTTAAGGATGACATTCGTCCCTAGAATGCAATTATTAAAAAACAACTTTTTCTACAAAGACTGTAATTCAACATAAGTTATAATCTTAAAAAATGGTATTTCAATCCAGCTATGAATGAACCTATTGATGTCTGTTATATAACAGAAATATCATTTATTAGAAGCATAAACTTACACAAGTCCCTATTCAAAACAATAAATAAACATTGGTAGGAACCATAGCCATCAATGTTCTGCCTAAGGGACACCAGTATTCAGTATATGAAAAACATTAGTGAATATTTATCTTTAGAAATATAACTGGCCAAACTTGGTGCTTAGACTCAAGAAGAGTTACAAAAACATTTTCAGAATACAACATTCATATAGGTTACTATAAGTCTTGCTTATTGCAATATGTAAATGAGAGTCATTGCCAAATGTATCAGCCACAGACATGAATCAACAAAATATCACCCTTGCTTGGTATTCTGAAACATACAATGAAAGACTAGGAACAATTTTCAATACCCATTAATCAAAGATGTGGCATCAAGGTCATGTGTTCAAATATAAAGTTTGTTTAAGTGTTAACATGCTCAAACTTTGCAAAACATAACCATGTGGGTTCAAACCTGCAACATAAGTACTACTATATACTCTACTATATACTCTACTATATACTCTACTATATACTCTACTATATACTATACAACATACTATTCTACCTGTCAGATTAACTATTTTCTTACAAATTATTTTTTCAAGTACCAGGTGACACAAAAAAGAGAATAAAGATATAAACGCCAAATTTAAGATATATGAAGATAAATAAAGCCGTTCTAGTATGTTAAGTGCCAACCTAATTTGAGGAATATTTTGAACCATCAGGTCATTTGATAGAATGTTTTCAATTTGTACAGTTTTTGTCCTGTATTAACACTTTATGAGCATGCTACATTTTCATTTTTAACATAATACACATCTATTATCCATAATAAGCATTTAGATATTTCAAATAAATGTAAACTCTGCTATAGAAAGTTAACTATGTTAATTAAGTATATTCAAAAGTATTTGGATTTTGGATAGCTCTCACATTCTTCATGCTCAAATTAAATTATTTTAAGACCATGTTCACTATTTTTTATGAACACGTTTCCTTGGGTTTATATTACTGGCACTCATCATCATTTGTATGGTTGTAAACATCTATATTAGGCGTGGGTAGACTACAGGCGGTTATTCAAAATAGACAGATAAAGCAAAGACTTTATAACCAGTTATTCAAGGACAAAACAATTACATGTTACCAAGTTCTAATGGATGAATATCTTGAATAAGCACTAGTATAGAATTTATTTCTATAAGGTGTACAGGTATTAATGCACTGAAACACCTTTGTACTTGTTATCTGCTGAAGATTGATGCAATCTTAAAACCTTTTCCAACTTGATGGCCTGAGTCAGTCGAATTTTATCTCTCTTTTTCAAGCCTCTATGTTTGCCTTGATGTACTAGTTAATATTTGAGATATTCATCTGTTTGAACTTTGTTAAATGTGATTTTTTTGACCTTGAATTGGTGGTTTAAAATTGTACGCTTTATCTGACCAACATCTATATTCATAAACTTATGTCAAGTCATCAAGTACAAAAACCATATCTAAATCATTTGAGAAAGTTTAACAGCAGATTGATTGGTGAGTGAGTTAGTAACACAATTGTGACATGTGCTTGACCAAAGGCAATTGTGTGACTGTTCTGTTCCATGGGAAAAAATCAGATCATAAAACAAAACCTCCAAATCCTTTGGAAACATCCTCAAATCTAAGAAGCAACATATCAGGATGAAGGAAGGAAAAAAGGTGCTAGCGTAAAATCATTATTGCGAATCCCCGAACTCTGACAGCCCTGAATGAGTGGCAAAACATGAAGGTCATATAAAAGGCAGGTCCAATATTATACTCCAGACCAAGGTAGTAAACATGTGTTACTGGCCAGATTTGAACCTGTGCCCTTTTTACCCCAAGGACACCACACCCCAATGGACAAGAAATGCAATGACTGCGGCAATAAAAAAATTGTTTATTTTCAAGGTCACTGTTTCTATGAGAAATGCTCTTAAGTTTGTAAAACGACTGGAAATTGTCTTGCTTTCAGAGAGTCCCTAAGGGTCTTCTTTTCCAACTTCTTAGATATTTGATCATAGATATTTCTTTAGTTCAAGGTTTTGGTGTGTGTCGCCTTATGAAAGTATAACAGTCCAACATGTTGAGAAAAGGGTATACAACAGTTAAGCATTAAGCGATGTCTGCACCATTTGATATTCAAAAGTATACTTATTACATAAAAACAAATACTTAGCAAAGCAAATATTTCAAAATCTTGGGGTTCAATCCATAAGCATGAAGTGTGAAAAAGAAAGAAAATGGTTAAAAAAAATTCTCCAATACAATTTGTTCCAAGTTGAATTTTTCTAAAGAGAACTTTGTAAAATATCTAGAAAGAAATAATTTATAACCTTATTTCTTTTTCCTCTAACGCTACTCCAAATCAAAGAAAAGCTTACATTCTTCAAAGGTAAAAGTTATATCTCAATTATTTGGATAGATATTGGTGAGCATATCAAGGAAACCTCGTGACATAGTACCTGGCACACCACCTGACATAGTACCTGGTATACCACCCATTCTATTTGTTTGGTCAGTAACATTTCCTTCTATTGTCCTACCAGGCAAAACATCAAGTGGTGTACTAGACATTCTACTTGGTATATCTGATGACATTCTATTGGGCAGTTCTTGAGCTGAGCTACTAGTACAGCTGGCTGGAAGTTCTGCAGAGCCCCGAGATGACAGATCTTCAGGGGCCCGACCCATATGATCTCCCATATGATCTTGATTCGGAGCTCTGCCAGCTAGGTCATTCACCATTCTATTAAAGTAATCTCCATGCATGCGTCCAGTAAGGTCATTTGGCATTCTACGAGCTAAATCACTAGGGATTCTGTTACAGAGGTTAGTTGGGATTCTAGACATATCTGAAGTTAAACGGTCTGATATCATTTCACTGGAAGAGGAAGAGCTGAGTCGTCCAGACATACCACTCTCTCCAAGACGGTCAGAACCATCAGTGCCTAAATCACCATGCATGGGAAGTGATGTGTCATAACCTTGTCTTACTGATGACAGACGTGAAAGGACATCTTCAGGTTCAGACATTCCTCTAGATAAATGCTGACCAGATTTCCTTCCTCTGCGGCTGTTTGTACGGTATAAGGTCTCTGGCATTAAAGCACCTCCTGCTGCTCGCCGTGCCATCTCCATAGACATGCGGCGTGGTGAGGCATCTACAGATATGGACGCTGGGGTCGTTTTGGGAGAATCTGGATCTTGAGTCTTCTTCACAAAGTAGAACTTGGCATAGCCAATTTTTTGTTGTATTGTTCGTCTGATGTCTGTGGCTAACTCCCTGGAGTGATGTTGGCAAAATCCTGAACCATACAAAAAGGTTATTAGTTCACACATAAAGTAGATTAATAGACATTGACCATGCATCAACTTAGAATAGCTCTGCAATTTCCTTTTAACTTATAACAATGTTTTAAGAGGAAAAGGTCTTGTCATTAAGACACTATTAAGTAAAAGAAGCTTATAAAATTGATTATTTATTCTTAATGATTGGAAAATGACAAAGTTTCTCATCACTGAATTTGTTTTATTAACAAGAACATACTGAGAACATTGGTGACCAGAACTTTAAAAAAATGGAGCAGAGTTAGTAAATGCAAAAAACAGAACATAGTTTTTGAATATTATATTCTTTCAATCTTAAATAGATTTCTGCTACCTAAGGTTTGTAGTGTGATCAGAATGTTAATGTGAAACATCAAAGCCTAACTGGTAAGACACAAGGATGAGAGTTGTGAAGTGTCATGATTTTCACATGTTACAATTTCTCCTTCTCAATCACGTTGAATAAAGCTAATCACTGACCTCATTTGTATTCATCTAAGATATTCCAGATAAGATTGCTGCTTAAGTATTTTGAGTGGATTGAAAGAAGGCTGCTTTGGTATGGTATAAAAAGAATAATTCATGATTTTTTACAGGATATAACTGATTTATTCCATTCATGGACTGTGCCTTGTCATTTAGCACCTTGAAGTTTGCTTATCAATAAGATACAGTCCACTCAAGGAATAAATCATTTGTATCCTGTAAAAAGTCATAAACTATTTTCTTTATGTTGACAAATACTTATTAAATACATAACAAAAACTAATTAAACATCTCACCTAGAATTGCATGTACAATGCCTCTATCTAAAGACTTTTGGTGGGGCTTAGGAGGTTCAGCAATACTTGCACCAACAAGTTCACTTTGTCTCCAAAAGCAAGACATCAGATACCTGGTAATATTTCAAAAATTGTATAACCAGGGGTTTCATAAAATTTCAGTGTTCAAACTTTTTCAGAATACATTGGAACCCTGACAAGAGTTTCTACATGATTGGCTGATACTGCGGTAAATAAATCATAGTTGAAGGTTCCCTTTTTTTCAGTTATGTAATAATAATGACAATGTTCATATGTGTTAAGATAGTTACAACATGTCAGACGCCAGATAATATTGTTTCAATAACCAAGTGGAGCTAATTCCATACCTGGCCATTGCCTTGCCATCTGGACGCTCTGCACGTGTTTTGGACATGGCTACATTATAGTTCTCTTGGTGAATAAACACACCCAAGCCAGGTAAGAGTTCTATCATCTGTGAAAAGGGTAAGAAAACATAATTTCAGCAATACACTGTGCAGTTATGGGGAAATGCAAGAAAACATGAAAGGAAAAGGTAGGAAGCACTGTTTGAACTTCGGTGTAAAATATTTGAGAACTTGAAATTTAACATTAGAGTATAAAATTTGGTGCTCCAAAGCACAAATCATTAAGACCAAAATAAGGCTGTTTTTTCCTCCCTCATAATTTCCCTTCTTCTCTTAACTAGTTTTTAGTAAAAGTATTATGAAATGTCAATAAATCAGTTTTCTTTTACTTTTCTTGTGTCATTTCATGTGATTAGTGATTTATCGTTGTAAAGTGAAGTAGCTTTCATAATTTACTCAAGAGGTAAAACATCATTATGTATGCAAAAGTTCCAATAAAACATACCATTACATGTTGTATAAATGTACCAAGTTTGAGGTAATTATAGTTTGAGACAAGATTTATGACCATGGGAACAACTTAAGGCACATGATTCTAGATTGTTCATTGCTACCGTAGCCCAAATGTTTAAAAATTGTAAAACCTACAGAGAAACTATTAAAAATATGAAGGAGGGATAGTTTAACACAGGTTTTGATTAATCTTAATGATTTTCTGGCATCTTCCTGTCCACTAGTGTCCACTCAGCTGTTATTGAATACTGTGCCATAATTAGCGTCGGAGGTGAAAGGTCACACTCTGACATGTGGACACTTTGCTAACAATAAATCAACTGACCATCCATTTGTCTGCATCATCATGATGTACATAACCACATAGAGGCTTCACACCATCAGGCATCCTAGATGGTGCTCCAACACTGGCATCATCTGAAACATAAGTCAATTTTTGTGTAAAAGCATGAAGAATATAGTTTCTTTCTTGTGTAGTTTGTAACAGAGATCTTACCCATATGGAAACAGAAATCATTCTGTGTGGCTTCCTTTGGCTTGTATTGTAGTTAGACCAAGAAATTACAGTTCCCGGGCAGGTTAAATCTGTAGAATCTGTATTTGGGACAAACATGCCCCAACTCTTAACTGCCAAATAGGCAGGTGAAGATTTTTTACCAAAAACACAATTAATAGTTTTGGGAGCTTTTTTCAGAAAAAAGGTAACATAACTATAAGGGCAGTTTGACATTGACATAATACTCTACCAGGCAGATTAAGCCAACAGTTAAATTCCTGGCCTGATTGCAGTATTAGCACATACTTTGGACAAAAAATAAGACAGGTGATTGTCAGGTAAGTCATTAGTATTTATTTCACAGATTGCTGTCACTAATGAGCCTTGTGTGTACATTTGAGTTAATCAATGGCAGTGCTAAATCATGTAGATGCGACAGTCTGTTAACATACAACTATAGACTTGAATGTGCAGCGACACTTTGGGCTTGCTTACTGAACAAGGCAGACTTTGTGTGTTCATGATAAATTCATTCTGCACTTATCGGACAATATAATTCTAAAAAACTACATTTGCACACAAATTGTACATCCGTAGTAATCTTGTATATCTCTCGTGTGACGTCAATTTTTTTGCTACAGTGACTTTCTCTTATTGAAAGCCTTTGCTCTTACTCTTAGTGTTTTAAATAAATTTGTTGGGAAGCACAATTTGTTCTGTTTAAAAAACCCACTGTTTTACAGTAAAATTCCATAGGCTAAGAGGTATCCAGCACAGGTGTACGACGTCTGTAATGTCCTTCTTTATTCTTTAAGGTAAGCAAAAACCCACTCAGCAGGGCCCCGTGTCAAAATCAGGTGAAACACATTTGGGTTAGTATACAAGTGAATTTTGTGTCATTTTTTATTTATATTTAGATGCCCCAATAGATTAAATTGGTATATTATTCATTATTTGTTTGAATATTATCAGGTGTTTTTCTGTTGGTTTAACAAAGATAAAGAGAGGAAAATCTGGGGTCGGGTTTTTGTTCCGTTTAAGTGAAAATTTGGCTTAAGCGTGTGCGTTTTAAACAAGTTAGACTGTATACAGAATAATACAGTCAACCCCTGCTACAGTGCCATCCACTACTGAATAAAAACACCTACTGTGCCAATTTCCTGAAGCACAGGATTTTTCCTTCTTTGCCTTTATTAAGAAAACCCTGCTGCTATACACATTTTGGACTGCGCAAATTCACACTTAACGATATTTTACTGTCCAGAAGTTTATTTTTTCTTCTATAATGAACCTCGCTAAACATGAAATGATAAGCTTGGAAGGCATGTGACATGAATGTTCTACTGAAGGACATTATAAGGGCTAGTTGGTTTTCCTTCTTTTAGAATAAAATATGTGAATCTACAGAATATTATATATTTTCAAGCACTTTTAACATTGTGCCTTCCATTTGGTCAAAAGTGCTTGAAAATATATAATATTCTGTGAATACACATACAGTCAACCACCGCTAAGGCGCCAAATTCACTTCTACGCCAATTTTACTGTTACTCAGAAATTGGCACTGTAGGGGTTAACTGTTATGTCAATCTATTATTATTTCTAATATGTAACCATCTCAAAGAACTCGAGGTGGTAAATTTCATGAACGAGTTTCAAATCACAAAAATCATGTTAACAGTTGTGCTCTGTTTTAGCAGCTTGGTGGTCATATTGAAATTTTTATTTGTTCACAAGATCATTAAGATCATATGAATTATACAGCAAAAAATTAACCAAATAACAAGACCATTGAGCCACTAGGGACACATAAAAATCCATGTCTCGAATGCATGTCACATGACCAAATACACATTGACCAAATCATATTGGAAAATGCTTACCATTTGTCACAATCAAACTGCGTTTTTACCACTTATCATGTTTATTGCAATACACCCATTCCCTGCACAATTTGTTTGAGATATTCACCTTTTCTACAAGATTTTCCTGAATAAAATATATATATACACAATAGAAAAGACGAAAAAATCAGCAAATTTAAACATTACTTTGGTGTTGTTTTTTTGTCTTAAAAAATATATTTCTCAGAAATATACACAAAACTATTATTTAGTTTGTAAGTCTTTATCACCCTTAAAGGTTAACTATAGCACATTCCCCTTGTTGAATTCAGTTTGAGCGTAATTTCTTGTGCTATAGTCCATGTCCATATCTTAAAATATCTTAATAGAATTACAACCAAACTCGCTTAAACCGAACAAGCTTAAGCCAAATGTTTGCTAAATCAAGACAAAAACTTGTCTCCCATTTTATTTTTCTCTTTATCTTTGTTACTTTTAACACAATTTTGATAAAATGCTGCCTCAAATATTTTGTTTAAGCATGTTGAACTGTTTACAGGAAAGAATAATCCTTAAACGCATTTTCTCAGAAAATATACAACTCCCCTATTCTAGGCTTAATGCTTCATAGATTGCTTATTTGTCATTAATGAGCACACATTATAATATATTTTAGCTGAATGAGATGCGAATGTCAAGATAAAGAAATATTTGACACTTCCAAATATTTCTATAACCTGGAAGATCACAAATGGCATTTGTAAAGGGGTTTATTTCCAAAAAATGTCCAGCACCATTTTGACTATTGTTTGTTAAAAAGAATAGAATTTTCTAACATTTACCATCAATGAGTTATGCCAACTAACAAAGAGGTAGTGTATAGACAGATAATCCGAAACAAAACATTTTAAACTTTACATGTGATGTTCTAATTTTATCCATGTTTATCTTATACAGGCCGGGACTATACCAAGGGTAGGGCCTTCTTGACATGCCTGGCGGTCACAGCAGTCATTCACATCACCACTCTATCATTCCGCACGCACTCCTCCTAGGTTTTCTTAGGTCTACCTGGGTGCTTGTTAGACACAATCTTCATTTCCTTACTGTATTTATTCAACCCTCACTTCTCCTCACATGTCCAAACCAAGGCAACATTGATCTTCTGACAATGGAGGCCAGATCTTCGATGCCAACCATTGTGAGAATCAACTGGTACTGTGTTGCACATCCAGCACACCTTAGCTCTGTCATTGCGCTCCTGACAATTGAGCGCACTCCCAAGACAGAGCCCAGGTCTCTGAAGCATGCAACATTGCGCTTCTGAAATAAGTTTAGTACACTCGACCCATAGTTACTAGTGAATACCTTTGTTTTGCCCATGTTCACTCAAAGGCCCTGTCAGGTCCTTCAGTTACATGACAATGCCGGCTAGCTTGTCAACAAACAGATCTTCCCAGGGGCAGCCTGTAAAACACTCCATGGATAAGGCGTCCAAAACTATTATGAATAGTAATGGACTCAGTACTCAGCTCTGATGCACTCCCACCTTCACAGGGAACTCAAAGTAATGATTTGAGACCAGCATTTAAGTTGGATAATGTTTAAAAATTCAGATGCTCTATGGATTTAGCTTTTGTTACAGTTTTCTTGGACCCAGTAAATCTCAGGAAAGTTGAAGTCACCAACTACAACAGTCCTTTCTATTTTATTATTAGTTTTTTGGGAGGTATTCAAATTGTTTGACTAGGTTTTGATTATCTTCATTTGAGCTATAAGAAGATCTATATATTACACCAAAGTTAAAATGTTCATCCTGTGAAAGAATTACTTAGCAGAAAATACTGGATTCAAACATTTTCTCAATGTCGGAGATTCTAATAATTCCTATGTGTTCTTTGACAAATAAGCAAACTCATCTTCTTTTGTTATTTTGTACACATTTATAGCCTTGTATGCTGTTGTATGACAAATTTCAAATATTCATTATTATCATTATTATTGAATATCTATTGACTTTTTAGGTAATGTCTCAGTAAGTGCAGCTAGGTCTATATTGTTTTGGGATAAATAAATACTAAGTTCTTCTATTTCTAGTCAGTATTAGTTTACATACAGTTTAGACCATTATTTACAAACTATTTACATTTTCCTTATTGAAACACTGTTGTCCTCAGCACCAGTACAAATTCTATTCATACCAGCTTGTCTGTCTTGAACCAGTTGAGATTTCTCAGACCTCAGAATTACCTGGTCTTTGTAGATGATTACATCTTCTTTGTTGTTTCTTCTTTCTGCTAGCTCTTTCCTGAGCTTATTGTGAGCTTCTCTTTCCTTCTTTGTTTTGTCTGTTGATAGTCCTACTTTGCTGTACAATCTATGTCCTTTTAGATGATTAGCCGATTTCAAAATTTTCATTTTTTCTTGATTGAAAGGAAGGGTTACCTTGATTGGTCTTGGTTTCATTGGCTGGTTGTTTCTTGTTGTTCTTTTCCCCCCAATCTGGAGATAGTAGAGCAACTCTGTATCAAAATCAGGGTCAACTGCTTTAAAACCACCATTCACAGTGTCAAGGTCCATTTGTTCCTGTCTGCCCCCTCATTTCACTGACATTGAAAAGAATCAGATTATTATTTTTGTCTTATTTCTCTTTCTGGTCTTCTAATACTTACGCTACTTGGATCTTGATCTTTTCTATTTTCTCTTCACTGTTGGTGGTTAATAATTTGAGGATCATCTCATTCTGCTGCTGCAGAGTTCTTACATTGTCTGTCAAGGTGTCTATTTTGGCTGCTTGATGGGCAATATCATTGACTCTTTTCTCGAGTAGACCAAATCTTTTTTTGTTTGACGCACACTCAGGACAACAAAAAATCATGCCAATGACTAAGTCCTAAATTCATTTGCTGATAGTGGTGTACAACCTTGATGGAACCAGATGTTGCAGAGATCACATCACATTGAATGCTATCATCATTGCATAAAATAATCTTACATTTGCACACAGTGCATCTTTATGATGGTTACATAATAATGAATAGGTATTGAGCATGTTTGTGTGCATCTGTGCATCTATAATCTTTCAAATCTCTGTTCTGGCTTTTTTTATACATCTTTTGAACATGGTTATGAGAGACATTGCCTTTTTATCTTGTTTTCATGTTTATTAATTGATGTTGCAGACACTATTTTGATAGACAGATTTAGGATTTTACTTGTTTTTAATATCGTCAATTCATTTTCTATTAAAAAAAACAAACAAAGGACAAGTAATCATCTTACTCCTATAGTGGTTTGGAGAGCCTCTGAGAAGTTGTTTGCCAATTTATTTTCAGACAGGGTCCTTCCTTCAGTCAAGGGTACAGCTTATGAAAAAGATCGGATAAAAAACAACATCCTATCTAAAAAAAGGTGAAATCTTTCCCAACTCAAGTGTGTCTTATGCATTAAGGTCGTTCATGCACTTGGCATCTCTGCAACAGGTAAGGGGCACAATAAGTGTAACTATGCTCTTGAATAGAAACATATGAATCTATGACTTAAGCTTCAGAAAGAGAATTAATCTTAGAGTCTGGCCCAAATGTTTTTCACTTGTAGTTTGATGATCAGTCATCCTGACTAGGATATGTATTTTTCTGAATATAGATTAGATGTATCCTTATAGTGCGATAGATATGTGACTTTTGGAAAGGATTGTGAAACTTTGCATACACATGCTTTGAAGGGTGTTGAATTCAAATCCACCCGACACCCAGCTAAAATTTCAAAATGTCCAACAAAAAATCCAAGATGGCCGCCATATTTAATTGATCTAAATATACAACAGCAGAACAATAAATAATTTTGAACAACTCAAAGGACAAAAGTTTTAGAAGATGTCATAACAAAGTAGCATGCACAATTTCATATCGCTGTGAGCCTTTTCGGCAAAGTTATGGGCCTTATTAAAAAATGGGATTGTTGGTGTACTTGAGCTTACCTATGATTTTAGGTTATTTATGCAAAATTTCAAGGTGATATCTTTTGTTGTTGAAGAGATATTGCCCCTTGAGATCATGCATCCCTTTAATACTTATGAATTTGCTTTAAAGAGTTTTTAACCCTATAGGATACTTTGTTCTGGGTATGAGTAAACACTTGAAACAGCATGAAACTTTGCATACACA
>JAUUEB010073071.1:0-14513 GCA_032362205.1 Clione limacina | reverse complement strand
CGCCAAATTACAGCATTTAATTAATAATTTTGTCATTATTTGTTTCGTTTAAACAATAACAATTATATTCAGTTGGTTTATGACAAAGATATAGAGAGGAAAATACAGGAGTCAGGTTTTTGTTCCGTTTAAGGGAAAATTCAGCTTAAGCATGTGCGGTTTAAACAAATTTGATTGTATTAGGAGCTGTTAAGCAATCATTGCATTGATTTTTTTAATGTTTTAGTTTTCACAGATGTTTGGAAACGCCAAGATAAGGTCTTGGATATGCTTGAGCAACAAAATAGCCAGTTAAGGGCAGCTGTGGATGTTGAGCGCAATCTTGCAATAGTTTGTATTTTCTTTTACAGTCTTGAGTTGTGTAATTGTCCTAGTGTCAGCATAATAATGAAATTAGGTGATTTTTACATTTCAAGCTTATTTTCGTCTTGTCACATTTCGACAAGTTTAACACAGGAATAAGTCACTTGGTCAAAAGTGACTGTCAGTACAAGGGGCGTCTGTGTAACAGTGTTACTGTATTGTAATTTTTATCTTTTTAAATTCATAAGTAAAGAATCTCTCTTGAGTTCCTACACAAATGGCAGTTGCATATAGGTTACTGTAAATCAGTGTTTTTAGAGAGAAATCATGCAATTTGAGGAAAAAGTTCCCTCATGAAATGGTTAAAGAAAGAATCTGAAAATAAAACTTGTGACATCTCTTGTTATGTCAAGAAACAAGATGGGTGTAAAGATGGAAGAGGTGGCAATGACACTGTTTAAGTAGGACTCTATAGAAGCAATACAGTTTACGGTCAAAGCGTGTCTTGCAACAGAGCAAAGTTGCTTGCGGAAAGAATAAACTACTATCATACTTCTAGAGATCTTACAACAAATAAAAGCTCATTTTTAGACTTGTTGGGATTGCTCAAAATCCCTTGTGAAACCTAATCTTCTTAATTTGCCTTAAAAGTGCTTGCGAAAAAAATTGTTTTACAGTTAACTTCATATCATTATTAGTTCACTGCATACTTTTAGTGTCTCTTTAACAAGGGTATAACAGAAATTTATTAGATGCAATTGCTAGTTTGCAAGTAATGAATGCTTAAACCTCCTAAACCTGCTATTGTAATATCAAAATGGCAACATTAAATTCTTTGATGTTTTTCAGTGAGTTTAGACTTTTAAATACTTTTATTTCAGACTCAGATAAAGTTCTGCTTTTTCTGCCATTAACTCTTTGTGTGCCATGATTATTTCCACTCTTTTGCCAGAGTCTTTTGTAAGAGGCTCAAACGACACGTGTGGCTGTTTATAGCTGACCTCAGTCTTAATTTAAAAATTACAATTATGGCATATTATCTCTTTATTCAAAAGATACTGCGCTGCCGCTTGCCCGTATGTGAAACACAGATGAAACAAACTGTCCTTTTACGATACATCAGCGTTAGGCACAAATGAGGAAAATTGAAATGCTGATGTATCAGCCTTTGGCATACAAAGAGTTAAGTTAAGAAGAAATTGAATGAGCATTTGTTAAGTCCTATTAACAAAAAAGGATGAAACATTTATTTTTATGAAATCAAAACTAGAAAATTGTAATGAAAAGTATTGAATTTTATTTTTCAGAAAGATGCCGAAATCGGAAAACTGAATGCGCAGTTGGATGCAGCAAAGAAACCGAATCATGAAGAACATCATGCAAAAGCAGTAATGGAACAACTTAAATCCTACCACAAAGAAATGAAACAGTTCACTGAGGTAAAATAATGATGTCATTAAAATGCACAGCAAATACTTATATATAGAGGTTGGCTTTGGAGTTAAAAAAGGTCACTATCCCAAAATCTCAGTAGCGCTGGCTAAAATTAAAGATAAAGATGTCCTGATAAGAAAAACACTATTTCTTCAAATTTCAATTAAGGGGTGCACATCTTGTGTGAGTGCAGCAGTAGGAGAATCCATCAATTGCGATAGTGTGTCCTCTACACGAAAGGTCAATTTTGGGACATATTTGTTCAATCCTTTGATTTCTTACACCAGCACTTTTGAAATCTGCAGATCACTAGAAAAGGTGGTAGGTTATGTACTTTGAGACCTAATGAAATTAGTTTTAGAGTGTTTGAACTTGTGCTTATCACTGAAGTGCTTTGCAAAAATTTTGCAAAATATTCTCCAAGAAATTCATGTCATCTTCAACTATTTATTAAAAAAGTAGATAGTTGTAATGTATTACCAATGTTTGAATATGTTCTTGTTATGATTAGTAATAATTGTCATTTTCTTAACATAATGCCATTAGTTGTTTTGGTAAAATTATGATACATAAAAGAATCTACAAAAAGCTTTGGTAATATTTTTTTCTGGCCTATCATGTGATTAAATCATTTCCTTATATTCCAGGACATACTCTCATATACTAAGGATTTCAAGGAACAGGTTACAGGAAAAAATAGGGAAATCATACAATCAATTAAAGAGCAGAGCAAAGAATGCCAATCAAACTGGAAATTAGGAGAGAAAAATATAAAAGGCATAGAAAAATGGTGTGTAGTTATATTAATTTCTATAACACAAAAATTTGAAGAAACTACCAAAGCCCCCTTGAAAATGTCTAGAATTCTATCTGAGTCCTTGAATTTTGTGTATTTGATAGATTTTTAGACCATTAAGAAACAGGTATTCATCTATGAAGATGCTACAATGCAGTAGTGTTGAGTTGCGAGCAACATCTTTATAACCTAAATAAAGGAAAATCTTTACAGTACAATATTTTCTCTTCATCTTAACTTTTTGCATCTATGTTCAGTGCAAGTTTTGACTAACACACCTATCCTTGTTTATTCAGTTGTATCAGAAATACTTGCCATGGTCCTTAAAGGGTTTGAATATCAGCTTTGATACTTGTGATAAATTGATCAGTCTTAATCATTGGAATTTTTGAAGTCTTACCAAAATTTGCTCACTGGTTTGTCTCAGAATTTAAAATTTGCCAAAACAAAGATTTTATGGGCAATTTTTTGATTTTTATATATTTAATAATTATTTTTTTATGATTAGCCAAAGAACACATTTTTTTTGCAAACCAACCTCATATTTGTTGTCATAGTAAAATTAGAATTGCCATAGCAATGCGACCTCTGCATTGAGGTTGACTAAAATCCATTAATTGAGTCCTTTAATGGAGCGGATTACGCAGTAAGTAGAGCGTCTAACTATCATGTGGGTGACTGGAGTTTGTTTCCCAGTTCCTGCTTTTTTTTCAACCCTTCTGTTAACCTGCAGTAAGGGTAGCTAGGCTGTAAATTTATTATTAGAAAAAACTTTTCCATTAACTTTGTATATTATTTTGTTTTGCATTTACTAGATTGTTCAGTATTTTTTATGATTTGAAAGGCCTGGTTTTGTTTGTTTCTTGGTTTTTGTTCTTTTTTGCTTTAAGTAGTTCATTTTCAACCTTTTTGTTATTGTTTCTGTTTTCCTTCCATTTTTGGATTAGATATAAAAGAAAATTTGACAAGTTTTTATGGTTATAGTTAATTTGAGCATAAGATATGAAAGTGTATTGGCTGTTATATAGAAAAGTGCATATTTAGAAATAATTTGCTTCCAATTTCCCTACATTTGTGAGAAATTTTGTTCAGAACTTTCCCTTTTAAGCCATTTATTTAAGAAAGGGAATCGGTAGGACTGCGTTTTACATATATAACATCAATCTTTTAAGATAATTGGGTAAGCTCTTTTTCAATCATTTCATCAACTATATGATGATGATCACCCTATTTGACATAATATGACTGTTATCCCTGTCAAAAACTGCGACTTGAGCATTCTGACTTTTCTTCTCGTCTTATAAGATAATTATAGTGCAGGCATTCCGATAGCCACCCTTTATTTAATCAAAACTGTGTTAAAGAAAAATTTTAGTCACTTAGAAAAAGAGTTGTGGCCACATTCAATACCATGAATTAACTTTTGAAGTATTTGAAATTTACAATACTTCTCTGAATCCCTTTACTTGTGGTTAGATCTCCGACCTAATCTTAAAGGGATTTTTTAACTCCATTGGGATATTTTGTCTTTATTTTTATTCGTTTTTGGATGCACTGGATCAAAACTCCATGAAGAAAAAAGATTTCTACCAATTTCAACAGTTGTCATTATGTTAAATTTTCTTAATTTTTTCGATAGCGTGAAGTCTGTGATTGATAAAGTTCATACAGAACATCGAGGTTGTCACAATGAAATGAGGAAGGCTGTTGTTGAGGAATTAGGTTCTCATGATTATAGAGACCAGTTGGATCACATGGAGCACAGCATAAGGGTCAAGATGGAGTCATTATTGACCAGCTCAAATGAGAAGACAAGGTGAGTGATGGGATATTATGACATCTTTCTTCATTGATCATTAACTTTTTTAAGGCTTAAAGTTCCCTCTAGAAAATAATCAATCAAAAGAAAATATTGTTTAAGTTTTAAAAAACAATGATGTATGTTGCTGTTAAATATGCCACTATTATAATTTTACCTGCAATATTTCATTTGTTTGCTTCAAGTATTCTTGTAACTATGCTACAATAGTGCTCCAGTTGGCTTGCATCTTTTTATGATTCTAGAATGTTTGGTTGCTATGCACCCTCATTTTGGTCAGTAGGGGATGGGATACCCTAGTTTTAAACTGACATTTATTTGACTATATAGGGTTTGCCTATGGGTTTGGTAATGTGCCCTTCATTGTATTTCATTCAGGCATTACTGAGTAGAGCACTTTCAGTAATTAACAGGATTACCTCGCAGGCACACACATAGTCCTCTGAATTTAAACATTTTCATTTCGTCATACTTCTTCATGGATTCAATATATTTTTATAATTTTCCAGGCATCTGCTTGTTAAGCATCAGGGGATACTGAATACTGCGCTGGACAGCCGTGCAGAATCTGAACAACATTTGAATGATTTCAAGGGAAGTTTGACTGATACCTTGTCAGATTTACACAAAACATCTAAACTTCTTGTGACGCTTATCAAGGAGAAATTTGGAGAAAACAGGTGACTAATAATTGGAATAGCTATATTAAAATTACTATCAAATGCAAAATTTGAATTATTCAGTTATTTTAATTATTGTCTTAAATTTTTTAAAAAAATCTTTGTAATTAGATATGCTACCCTATTGTTATTAATTAAGAGTGCTGAGTTTGTGTACCACATAGTTTTATCGACGCCCCAGAACATCTTAAATCCATCTCCAGTGAAAACTGTGTGACATCACTGTATCTTTCATGTGAAATACATATTCCACTCTTTAATTTGGCAAAAACAAGCTGTGGTCACATCTTAAGAGTTAAGAATCTAAAATATTGTAAAGAGGCTCTTCTAGTGATTATCTAAAATCGGCTTTCACAATTTTTTGAATAAACAATTTAATAACAGAGTTATTGCCCCTGTGAGTATTTTGCTATATGTCTTTGTTAATTTTTTGCGAACATTCTGTGGTTCCATCGTCAAAGATAGAAATCTGAAATCTTGGATAGATGCTTTATTTCTGTAGTCTTATGTTTTATTAAAAAAAACAGTTTTGACAGAGTTATGTACGTTTTATGATTTGGGTCATGGTTGGGAGTAAGACCCTTAAATATTGAACACAGGCTCTTCTAGGAACCTTCTAAAAATATGTTTCTCAACTTTTTGAAAAATATGTTTATAGAGCTAAGGCCCTTACTTGTTTGCTATATGTTCTTTGTTACTGTGAAAGTACTTTTTTTTCGCAAAATAGATCCTTGCGAAAAGTAGTATAGTTGTACTTGTGTCTGATATGCGTGGTTGTACACTCTAGAAGTATTTATTTTTCTAGTTGTATATAAAGTACACAGAAACCATGTGAAGGCCACTTGAAGTTTGAATAATGCAACAATGACAGGCTACAGAAGTTTTGGTTGCACAATCATACATATACTGAGCGTGAAAAAGGCATTAAATAACATTGAAAATCAAGAGTGAATCAATTAATGCATCTATCTTTTTATCTACACTATTATTTCGAGTTTGCAGTTTTTAACAAACAAATGAGGATTCTAAGCATTATCAATATACTGCAAAATATGATTGGAATTGGGAAAAACATATGTGAATTACTTTTCTGAAAGATAAATGTTGGGCTTAGTAAGGTTTTAACCTTGCAACTTTGAGAAAATCATTCCTTAGTGAGTTGAAATGAAAGTGATGTTTTGCAACCATTTAGCCGCTTTCTCAGACTGAATGCCCTGAGGATTCCAGGTAACGTTCATTTAAGAACTTTCAATCACAAGTCCTGTAGTCATTTCAATAGACTAATGATTATCTCACTCAATAATTCCCTTCCTACCAGCTGACTGAATTATGGTATTTGCCAATATTGAATTTCTCTTTTTAATTTTTTCAGGGATAAAAATTTCAGCAACACAGTGCCGGCCCAAAAGATGCAACCAGTGGAATCTGAAATAATTCAGAAAAGTTGTGATGAGTTATTGGAAGGAGAACAAAACAATGTTTTCAAATCTTACCCTTGTGCTTCCTCATCACAGATGTCAAAACTTACCCCAGCCATTCATATATCAAAAGGTTTTCCTCCAGCCACGCCTTATACATTAAGATCCCACAAATCAAAGAACATGGGGATTATGCCTGAGCAACATCTTTTCAGAAGAAATGAGAGCAACAAACCAGACAATTTTTCTGGTATGCAAGTCAGACAAACTCCTGATAAAGTCATAGCAGAACCCTCAAACAAACAGAGATCTAACATGTATTCATCAAGTACCATTGCTCATAGCCACAATGGTTCTGCTGCTTGTTTTGACGCCCAGTCTGTTCCTTTACCATACAATTCCATGCCATACATATCCCCATTCAGGAGATTCCCCGAAGACAATATTAAATTCACAAGGCCATCACCAGTAGCTACTGTGAGACCTCAGAGAAAAGAAAATTTAGCATATCAACAGTTAGATCAATCTCGATATGACACTGAAAATATTAGCTTTTCAATGCCACCAACTTGTGAAGAGAGATCATCAAGGCACAAAAGGAAAAGGCAAGAAGATTCAGTTTATGCCACAAGAAGTAAGAATTGCAAAAAGAATGAAAATACCTCAAGTTATGGAAATTCAAGAACACAGTTTGTTCAAGGAAGGGTCGATAAAAAAGATGAATTCAGGGATCAGTCTTTCCAAAGGAAATCAACTGCAAATCCTGATAGGGTTGAATGTGGCTTTGCCCTGAGGAATGAAATTGTGGATCAAAGGAAACCCTGCAATGAATTTGATGAGAGTGAGCTAACTCTTGGAGCCATACTCAATAACAGGCAAGATCAGTTTTAAATAGGATATAATAAGTAATACCTGGCTATTCCAAATCCTGGACAATATTCTCTTAACCCTGAAGAAATTGATTTAAGTAGATGTGTCAACAAAGTAAATTTGTCGGTACTGAACATAAAGATACAACCACTTTGGCAAATGAAAATAGATATCAACTTTTCAGTTATATGTGAGGCTGTGAGGGTCCATGTGAAAAACAAAAAAATCTACTATGATGGCAACTGGTTAACTCATTCCAGTGGTAACTGTACAAGATAGCGCTCATGACGTAACGCTAATATATGTGCTGTTATATTTGCGTAGCAAGAACAAGTGGTTATTCACCATGAAAGTTCGTAAAAACTATGATTATACCGCATTTTGATTAAAAAAAAGGGACCAAAAGACATTATTAATAACAAGTCTTTAGCAGGCACGGAGCCAGGATTTTGAAAGGAGGGGGCAACTTTGAAATTTTTTAATCAATTGTGCGAAGCAGCATACAGTTTTGAGATTGGTGCAAATTTAGAGCATCATGGATCTCAAATGGGGGGGGGGACATTCCCCCATGTCCCCCTGGCTACGCGCCTGGTATTTAGCATGATATATCATGAAGTAACTTGTGAAGCAATATTTTGAGGAGGCAAAAGATTATGACCATTGCTATTTCATCACCCTCAGTAGACTTACACTCAAATGAATTTGATATTCCTTTCCAAAAATGTATAGGTTTCCTGGGTATTCAAAGATAATTTCCACTCAGGCAGCCTGCAAATATAATCAAAATAGTGCGACACAGGGTGCATTACGACATATTTAGTTGCGACTGGAATGTGCAATCGCCTTTTTATTGCATAAAATTTCCCTGTTTATAGGAATTTATTCATACCAATCACCATAAGCCTTTTTGTTTGATTTTAATCAGGTTCTTACATGGACCCTCACATATAGTGACTGTGAATTAAACTGATCTTTTAATGGCTAGTTACTTAAGGTGTGAATATATTTCAAGGCTAAAACTGAAACAAGCTATCAATGAAAGTTAATTTTATTATGCATTTTTGAATCATGATTTATTGTTGTACATCAAATTAGTTCTAAGCATATATATATTTTTTTTTTCAGAATTGAAAGAAATGGGAATGCCAATGAGGTAACTTAATTTTATGATCCTTGTTGTTTTGTGAGAATTTTAAAAAAAAGGATACATAGTTTTTTAAATAAGCTGAATTGATAAGGTATAAGTTATATTTTAAGAATTGAAGAGCCTTGACACTGGTTCGTTGTGTTTAACAGTAAGGGTCACTATATGTAGACATTCATTTCCTTAAAAATTTATTAAACTTTACACCTTTTCCCAGAGACTTTGAAAATGCTTTTGTAAATGACAGTGATTCCATTCTTTCGCAGAAATGCGGAAATCTGCAGTTCCGAAAAATCCTCAGAAAAACCCTGAGACATTCTGACAAAAACACAGAAATCCGCAGAACCGAAGCTCCGCAAAACAATCAATCCGGTATAAGTAAATGTTAATAAAATCAAATCAAGGGAAATAACTATATATAAAAAGTCTATAGATACAAAACTTGGTTACATCCCTTTTCTAAGATTGGTTCTAATCTGCTTTGTTTTCCGACATCGCCGGGGATCGGTTTTCATGAGTTTTGAAGACGGAAATCTTCCGTTGTTCATACAGTTATGATACTATTAGATAAAGGAACATCTGCCCTTTCATTTGAGACTAACTTTAGCAAATTGGATTACATTTGATCAAGATTTGGCCATTTTAGTACACTTACCACTAAAAATCTACTGATTTGGGAATCCCAGGGAATATGTTTTCATGATTTTTGAAAACTGCAATCTTCTCTCATCCATACATTTATGACATTAGCACATAGAGGAACATCTTCCTTTTCATTTGAGACCAATTTTAGCAAAATTGGTTCATATTTGATCAAGATTTCACCATTTAAGTACACACCTACCACAAACAATCTACGGATTTGGGAATCCCAGGGAATATGTTTTCATGATTTTTGAAAACTGCAATCTTCTCTTTTCCATACATTTATGACATTAGCACATAGAGGAACATCTTCCTTTTCATTTGAAACTAACTTTATCAAAATAGGTTGATGTTTTACCAAGATTTGGCCTTTTTAGTAGACCTATCACTTAAACGACTTTTTTAAGAAAAAAGCTGTTAAATAAAAAATTTCCTAAGCAACAATATACTTCTAACATTCATATAAAGCTGAAGTTTTGCATACTACCTTATGGTAATTGATCAGCACAACAATGTCTTTGTTGGTATCCCCATGATGAGTAAGGGGGTATTTTTAAGTTGGGTCCCCTATTAAAAACTCAAAATATTCAGACTCTGTCCCTGACCCTGCAAGGGCCATGCGCAGCCCGCTTGACGCCGCGTATATTCCTCAGTTTTTATGAAATCTCAATGGAAACACTGAAATGAGTGCTTAGTGTTCTTATTTTTATAAATTAAAATGTTCTGTTGTTCATATTATGCAAAAATTTAAATTGTTGCCAACTAGGATCAATAACCACAAATCAATTCTACAGATGATATTTGGTTGCACACCTAATACCTATCACTTATCAGCCTCATTATTTTGATGTTTTGCTGCAGCATTGAATGACACAAATTTCCATAATCTCTCTCTGTTCTGACTTTCATGCACATTTCTGTAGACTCAGGCCAAAGACACTGGCTATGATGTCTGTATATGAGATATTTGGTCTACCCCTTCCCTTTTTCTCAATCTTGCCTTGAAACACTATTGTCTTTAGGTTTTTGTTTTATTTCTTATTGCATGGGCAACATATTTAGCTTTCTTTTATTTGGTTGCAGTGTATGTGAAAAGCTAAATGATATGAATAATTAAATTGTGTATAACTTTAATTGAGTTTGCAGTGTATGTTGATTGTAAGCCATGACATCATCTTTTTCTCCTACTAGAGTGACAGTGACAGTTCAATACCGTGTGTGTCATTTGAAGAAATCATAATTCGAAGGTCAAGAAAAATTTCAAATGCTCCTAGAAGGATTCCAAAAGGTAAGTAAAATGTTTGTAAAAACAGATAAAACAGTGAAAATCTATGATGGCTCTTTCAATGATTATTTCTGTTGCTGTTTTAAGAAAGTTACTGAAATATGTGCCTCTAAATGAAATGGTTATTGTACCAGATATTTCTGTTATTGCTGCATGCAGTGGACAAGACTTGACATCCCAAGCTTTTATCTACTGCTTGTAACACTTTCAATAAAATGCTGAACCAAAATGTTATTTCTGTCGGCTGACAACATGAAAAATTCTGCACCGAGTGGACACAACAAATTAAGCAGGATTTAAACGAAATGCCCCAAAAAAATTATTCATATAAAGCGAAAAGAAACTCAACCTGATCTTTTCACCAACTTCAGCATAAATGGCACAAACCTTGAAAAGTACAACATTTTAAATACCCTTTCTCCGTTAAATCAGAAGATGGGTTTTGCAAAACAGATGTAAAATCTCCAGAATAGGCATCATTAAACAGGAATTAGCCAGTTCAATAGCACATGGAAAGATAGAAGCATACCCAAAGATTTAAAAATATATATCCTTGAATGTTTTGATATGTCGGCAAAAACCAGACAATGTTTTCAGGGCACATTTTCTAATAACAGGGGCAATAACTATGGGAAAATATTGCTATTCAAAAAAACTTTGATTGCATCCCTTGAAATAAAATGCTCAAATAGCAGCAAATAAAATCACCAGACAAAGAGTTAAACAAAGATGGGGCAAATGGGGGCTTTTGCATTTGATTTGAATTATCGATTATTCATATTAACAGAGTTTGTATTATGCAGACTCTACTGTAGTATTTTCCCTTTTCTGCATATTAATTTGTCCCTTTTCTTGCAGGTATAGCAGCCATTCCAGTTTCCTCCAGCCCAGCTAGAACAATGTTGTCCGGGATTGAGTAAAACACACACGAGCCTCACACAACACAATAAAGTGAAATATCGTGTTAATAATCATGCAACATGTGGATACCTTAGACCTCAGACATTAAGCCTCTTGTGATTCAAGGGAGATGTTTTTTAAAATGTCTGTTGTTTTGAAATAATCAAGACGAACGGTTTATTTCTTCTTATTTGAATTTGTAAATGCTAATTGTTTATTATAAAATTCTGAAAATGACTCATTATCAATGGATGATCTGAATTCCTTCATTGTGACTCAATTTAATTTTCCGTGCAAAGAACATTTCATTGAAGGAAATCTGAAACATATACCTTCATAAAGAAAAGATATGTTTTAGGCAGTTAATCTGAACATATTTATGATTTTCAGTAATGCTGTAGTGATATAATTTCAGTTTATACAATGTTCACATGTGTCATTAATTTTTGATAGACCATGTCCCTGGCCCTGATTGTTGATTATGCTCCAAACTCCTTTCATAAGTAAAAAAAAATATTTTCCCCATTTAAAGGAATAAGCTAATAAGATTTTTTTTCTGTTGTTTATTATCTAGAGCTGACAGTTGGACAGATGATCTTTTACATTTAGTAAATAATAAAAACTCTTCTGTCTGATGTTACTGTAACTTGTGGTGTTCTAAGAAAGTGAATTGTGACTTGCATACATTAGATTTACACATAGTTCCACTGCACTGGCTCAGAAAAAAATAATTCTGGAGCTTCAATCCTGTCTTGTTAAAACAACACCATTCATAGCTTGATATTTCAGTAAATGAAGTAATGGCACCAGAGTCTTAAGACATGTCCTGAAATAATGCTCAAAACTGACACTATGTTTATTGATCAAATAGGTCTAATCTTCACTTGAGGCCAGGCTATTTAATTCAAGTGCACGGATGTTTGTTTTTACATATTTATGTTACAGGTGGAGAGTGACAATTGTATGGGGCTTTTGTCTTTGTCAATCAATCATAGAAAAAAACAAATAACATGTAAGGAGTGAGATTGACATACTGTTGATTACTCTAGTCTTTATGTTTAGTTTCAGTTCAGCTATATTAATGTTTTGTTGATTGAGTATGAAAAGACACCAATGTATTTGGTTTTTTAATATAAAAATAGCCCAGTGAGACAGAATCATGTTATTTTTTTTCTCAAATTGTTTTTATTATTTTATTTAAAAAAAAATCTTTTCAGATAGTTTGAATTTTAAACTTAACAATAAGACAGGCAAAATTAAAACATGCAAATGGGAGAAGAATAAAACAAAATTTCAGAAGTCATAATGTTCCTACTAAATGTTATGAAGACAACAGCATTTTTCTTAAATTTTCATATCATCATGAGGTTTGTTGGCACAATGTTATTATTTAGTTATTTGACAAAAATGGCTAAACATGTTCCTGAAACCTGAAGTCATTATGTTGAGACTTTTCCACTTGTACAGGAAAGTTTGAATTTAGCTATGAGCAACACTTGGTAAAATGATTATGCCTGATTCATGGATTTGGACATAACTGTCATTGTGATAGATTGCAATTTGAAACTTCAAAAATTTGCAAATGTTGTGGTAAAAATTTGAGTTTTAACAAGTTAACACAGTCAAACAGATTTTCAAACTTATTATGTAGATAATTGTTTCATCAAACCCTTAACATTGTTGCCTTTTAATCTAGGTTATTGTTATTTGGTCATCTTTTGGTTAGTTTTTTATTTAATCAAATGGTGATTTGATTAAACTTCAGTTATAGTTGTATTGTTATATTTGTAGTTTATAGTTAGATCTGGCTGTTTACACTCACATTTATATTTTCAAATTTTGTGGTGCCATACCAATTGTTAATTTAAATAAATTCATGAAACACTGCCTCCTTATTTTATCTTTATTTTTTAAGTTCTTTCTACATGGGAAACAGGTGATGCAACATACAGAAGTTTAAGTCACTATCAGCAGTGATCATATAGTACCTTCATGTTAAGCTTAATCCATCCTCGCAACTGCAGCATTAGTAAATTTGATGAATCAAGATAAATTATATAGACACAATGCTTTTACCTTCTTACACTATTAGATTCAGAAAAATTTGCTTGGATTGCAGGGTAGTGGGTCCAAATCCCACCAGAGCCGCACATTTTACAGGATCTCATAGTGTAAAAAGGTACAATTGTTCTGTCTGTTCATTTAATTTATCTGCAGTGATTAATCTATAAATGGCTCTGCCTCACCCAACCCATTTGACACAGATTGCCTACTTAGTTCGCTTGATATATATCTCCTCCCCCTCTAACCCCCAATTTGACCCCTCACTGCTGTATCCCTTTGCCTTGCACTCAATTGAAAAATGACTGCCATAAAACATGCACCAGTTAGTAAGTACAGTCAAACTTCCTTAAACCGAATTTATTGGGAAGCATGATTTTCGTTTAAAAATAATTCCGTTTAAACAGTGAATTCATGTTCTAGGGTCAAACACTAGGGGGTGTACAGTGTACAGCATACGTAATGTCCCAATCAATGCTGTAGGTAACAGTCAAACTCATGCCTGTCTCAAAATACAAGTGAAACACATATGGGCTAGTCTCTAAGTCAAATGCATAACTGAAGCTCTGAGACTAAGGTTTTATCTAAAGAACACCTTGTAGTTATATAAATATGTACCTTGTATCTGACGTTCTAGTTTAACCGCATGGCGGCCATTTGTTTTTAAATTGTCGCTTTTTAAACATATCTTAATATAATGGAGCTAGGAAAGTTAAAAAACGGGGGGGTCTATACACGTTTTTTTAGGAAGTTTTAGATCGACAAGTGATACGTCTCTTATAGTTATAATTGTATTTTAAATCTTCAACAACCATGTATTTTACATTCATATTGTCTTTTAAAACCAATTATGTATACAACTATAAACCTTTGTATACTTATAAATATTTTTCATATCTTTTGATCGCGGCCATATTTTTTTTAAAGAATAAATTGACCTTGTTCATTTTTCATTTTTGTGTTCCAATTATGTTGAGAGTTATAAATCTTTGTATACTTTTTATATCCTTTAGTCGCGGCCATCTTGTGTTTTTCTAATAAATTGACCTTTCAAATATTTTTAATTAATTTTATTATATTCTTCATCCTCAAAAGTCATGTATTTGACACTGATATTGTCTTTTTAGATCAATTATGTAGAAAGTTATAATTCTTTAT